>OY101451.1:45399964-45589529 GCA_956483635.1 Panzeria rudis | reverse complement strand
ATATATATATATATATATATATATATATATATATATATATATATATATATATATATATATATATATATATATATATATATATATATATATATATATATATATATATATATATATATATATATATATATATATATATATATATATATATATATATATATATATATATATATATATATATATATATATATATATATATATATATATATATATATATATATATATATATATATTGTTACGAAATGAAAATGCAGATTCAAATGTAACGACACAAACTGACAACCCGATCATTATCTGCTTTATACCCCTAAATCACTGTAATAAAATCAAAACCTGGCAACCAAGTACCACAATTAAACTTGGCATCACTCGACAACTGCCAATAGAATTCAAAATAACGGAAAATGGAAGTTTCCGGAATCTTCAGGAAACGGTAGCCAGAACTTTCAAGACTATTCGAGACTGCTTAATCGCAATTACAAACAGTGACATTAAACTTAAACTGCAAGAGATGTAGACTTGATGACAGCATAATTTGCTTAAGTTGCGAACATTAGAGTATGTGTGTGTGCGAAGATAAACAAACAGAAGAAAAATCTCATGCATCTACACACGCACATACACTACACTATAGCAAGACCAAATGATCATGCCGTATACTTAAAGATAAAAAGAGACAACTACATTCCAGAAAGTTAGCGAAGTTACCAGAAGGTTTTATAATTTACTATATAAGGGGAGGCTGCCAGACGACATGAAGAGGTGTGTTTCTAAACTTAGACGAGTAAACATCGCCAAGAATAGTTAGTGTGTACATCGCGTTTAGTTGTACGTGTTTTTAAAGTAATAAATAAAGTGTTACTGAGAATTTATTTGTAAAATAAATATCCGTGTTTTATTTTATTGCAATTCAACGAATCCTGTGAAAATAATAAAACCGTTTTTATGTAAAGGACTAAAAACGTAACAATTGGTGTCAGAAGTAAAATTGCAAAATAAAATAAAAAGGACATTATTAATTAATAAAAAAAAAAAAAAAAAGGACATTATTAATTAATAAAAAGGACATTAATAATAATAAAAAGGACATTAATAAAAAAAAAAAAAAAAAAACATTATTAATTAAAATAAAAATTACAAAAGGACATTAAAAAAAAAATAGAAGCCATGAAGTTTGAAGAGCTAAAAGTTGAGCAGCTAAAAAAAAGAGCTGAGTAAGCTGGAACTGCCAACAACAGGCAATAAAGTGGAACTTCAGAAGAGGCTGATAGATGAGTTCAAGCAGCGTGGCATCGACATCGGGACATACGAATTTGAGGATAAAGAGGAAATAGAGGTGTGTACTCGTGCCACGACAAGCAACATGGATTTAAGTACAATGTTCGCCGCTATGATGGAAAAATTTCAAGAAGTGAAAACTGATGTGCAAGAAGTTAAAGAAACATCTAGAGTGAACAATGAGAGAATGCTGGCTGGAGTCAAGGATGAATTTCAAGAAACATCGAGAGCTAACGAGCGACTGCTAGCTGAAGTTAAGGCTGAAGTTCAGGAAACATCTAAGGCCACAAATGAGAAGCTAGTGGAAATTTCGGAGGCCATAAATAGAAGAGTGGATGGCATTGAGGTACAAGTCAGCAAATTTGACGAGAAACTCTCAGAACTAGAGAATAAACTCCATAGCCTAGAAATTAGCGGCGTCGAAGTGCATGTAAAAGATGTGGACGAGAAATTACATGAACTGGAAGCAAAAATTGTTAATCTTCAGTGTCAAGGAGGGCCAGTGAGAGTTATTCCAGAGGCTTCCAGCAGAGTAAAGACGCCTTGTTTCGATGGCAGCGCACCTTTGAACATCTTCAAGTTCCAGTTCGAAACAGTTGCCAGCAAAAATGGTTGGAACAGTGAAGAAAAGGCCATAGAGCTGATTTTGGCCTTAAAAGGAGCCGCAGCAGAAGTACTTGAAACCGTACCAGGGAGCTGCAGAAATAATTTTGATGACATAATGGCGGCACTGCAGCGGAAATATGGTGGCGAACATAAGCGAGATATATACCGTATGGAATTGCGATGTAGAGGACAGAAGCCCAATGAGTCCCTACAAGATTTCGCAATGGAAATCGAGCGGTTGGTGCAACTATCTTATCCTGGCGAAAATCACCCATTGATAGAGCAGCTGAAAATTGATTCCTTATTGCGTGGCATTAGTGATCCTGACGTGAGGTATGCAGTATATGCGACACCGAAACCTACTTTTATAGAAACTGTGGCATATGCTTTAGCACAGGAGACCGCAAGGATAATTTCTAAGCCGCAAGCGTATATGGTCCGAAATCTGGAGGTGATTACCGAGAAAGAAGCTAATTGGGAAAAGGACATCAAAGAGGCAGTAGTACAAGCATTGGCTTTAAATAAAAACAAAGTGCGAATAAAATGCTATAGCTGCGGAGAGAAAGGCCATATCCAGCGCAACTGCAACGCAACAAGAAAGCAAACAAAATCTGTCTCGCCATCATGGAATAATAAATGGAAGAGTCATCAAAAGTCTCGTTGTGATGGCTGTTATCAAGAGCGACAACAGGAGCAGTGTCATCAACCTGAAGCACGTAACGAAGACAGACGGCATAAAGAAATAAGAGAGCGTCTGCGCCTGAGGGAAGCCCGACTAGCTGAGGAGCGTACGAAATTGGCTGTGGAACGAAAACGTTTGCAACGAGAGGCTGAATCATTACGCTTGGAACGGGAGCGCCAAAACTTAGAGCGTGAGAAGCTAGAAATAGAGCTTCGAGAAATTAAACGTCAACAAATGCAAATTTCTGCGGCGCGTGATGGTTTCATAAAAGGTATAAGACAACGTGGTGCCAATGAGTGCAGTATTAATGAACGTAAAGGTAATAAAGGCCCAGGGTATGACGATACACGCTCTCCGATGAGATTTGATGCCACTCCAGCCTCTGCAAGATCTGCGCGTAAAGGAAGTAGTAACAGCTACACTTCGCCCGGTACAAGTAAAGAAGTCTTTAGTTCATCTACCGGCAAAGGAACAGATTACAACAGAAATAGTCACCTGTACTCAGTTAATAATTATAATCGAGCAGTACCCAGTGGATGTGGTACACACGCTTATAGCACGGAAAAGAGACTGTCATGGGATAACTACAAGTTGGAAGCAGAGATCCGTGGTATCATCGAAAGGATGAATGACGTCGTACACATGATAGAGCAGTACATTGGACGGAAGACAAAAATTAAGTTTGAACCACTGGCGCACTATGGAAAAGGTGATTGTGTGCCTATTCGGGACGAACAGGCTTAAGAGGGCGGCAGTGTTACGAAATGAAAATGCAGATTCAAATGTAACGACACAAACTGACAACCCGATCATTATCTGCTTTATACCCCTAAATCACTGTAATAAAATCAAAACCTGGCAACCAAGTACCACAATTAAACTTGGCATCACTCGACAACTGCCAATAGAATTCAAAATAACGGAAAATGGAAGTTTCCGGAATCTTCAGGAAACGGTAGCCAGAACTTTCAAGACTATTCGAGACTGCTTAATCGCAATTACAAACAGTGACATTAAACTTAAACTGCAAGAGATGTAGACTTGATGACAGCATAATTTGCTTAAGTTGCGAACATTAGAGTATGTGTGTGTGCGAAGATAAACAAACAGAAGAAAAATCTCATGCATCTACACACGCACATACACTACACTATAGCAAGACCAAATGATCATGCCGTATACTTAAAGATAAAAAGAGACAACTACATTCCAGAAAGTTAGCGAAGTTACCAGAAGGTTTTATAATTTACTATATAAGGGGAGGCTGCCAGACGACATGAAGAGGTGTGTTTCTAAACTTAGACGAGTAAACATCGCCAAGAATAGTTAGTGTGTACATCGCGTTTAGTTGTACGTGTTTTTAAAGTAATAAATAAAGTGTTACTGAGAATTTATTTGTAAAATAAATATCCGTGTTTTATTTTATTGCAATTCAACGAATCCTGTGAAAATAATAAAACCGTTTTTATGTAAAGGACTAAAAACGTAACAATATATATATATAACAGCTTCAATATACGGAGGGGAAATATTGAAGAATATCAAAATGCTTTTGATTTTCATAACAAACGCACACAAACACATACATATATTGAACCTAAATATTGTTCTCTCTAGCAGCCGCTTTAGATGCCATTTTCACATTAAATTTAACTAATAATGAAGAGCCCCAATCAACTCTAACTAAAAATCAGAATTGCACACAAATTAAGTGTTTTGCTAGTAGATGGAGCTAGTGGAATAGCACAGCTCTTAACCAGACCAAATGAGTTAGTAGAGTCAGAACAGCATTGCCACTATAAAATTATTTACAACATTAGCTAGTACTACCACCGTACCATTTCTCCTTCCAAGTGCAGAACGGTAGCAGTACTAAAGTTATAACGCTATCGGTATATAACAGTTATCAGTTTTAACGTAAAATTTATACGATAACAGTTATTTTCTGCATATTATTTCTTTAAGCATAAAATATCAGTTTTTTTTTTATTTTTATTTTTCTGAATTGAAATAAAAGTTATTTTTAACTTTTATATTGTTACTTTAATTTACAAAGGCGTATCTAAATATAAAAAATTTTAAGTTTGAAACATAAAACTTAATAATATAACTACAAAACAGTTTTATACAGGGACCGAAAATAATTATTTTCGAATTTTCAAAGGAAAAATGCAATCATAAGGAAATATCGGAGAGCTAAGTCAAGCACACCGTTTTGATCATTTTCACTATATTCGCAGAAAATAGTATGCATCTTAAATACTTGATTTTTATATATTTTTGGCAGCAATAATTGTTACTTTTTGAGTTTTTTTGCAGAAATAATAATTATTTTCCCATTTTTTATTTTTTTTTTTTTCAGAAATATTTGTCAATTTCTGGACTTATTTTTTTTGTCAGAAATATTTTTCAATTTCTGATTTTTATGTTTTTTTGTCAGAAATATTTGTTATTTTCTGAATATAATTTTTTTTTGGCAGAAATAAAAAATCATTACTGATTTCTACTTCTTTTTTAAATAGATTATAAAGCCTTATTTAATCATAAAAAAAATAAAAATCTGAAAATAGCAATTATTTCTGACAAAAAAATAAAAATCATAAAATGCCAGATTTTCTTTTATTCCCTTTCTGATTATTAATAAAAACCGTTATCTCTGAAAAGAATATACTTTTTTTGCTTTTTATTGAATTTAAAAATATATTCAGCTAGAGTATTATGCTGTCTATAATAGAACGGATAGCAAATAATTTAATGTCTTATTATTTTCTTATGAGTGTATCTTTATATTATTTATATTAATTAAATCAATAAAAAGTTTTATTTCTTCGAATTTTTTAAATTTTCGTACTAGGACACACTTGCCAGTCACACCCGTCACATTTTAAAAATAGTTTTTTATAAGAAAAATAATTTTTTGTAAAACAGTAAATACATAATACAATTAAAAACACTTTGAACAGATATTTATCCCAAAATTATTGTGTACCTTATAGTCAAAATTTTACAGAATATATACTGAAAATCATAATTCTTTAAAACTAAGATTTGTAAGGTCACACCCGTTGCAGCTTTCTGACGACCATTCTGAACATAAATTGTGTTTTATCAGTGTCTACCCATTATTCAACGACTTTAATTAAGCTTAATGTCCTTGCGAGTCGCAACGTTTTTTAAGGTAAACAATTTTATTTTATTGATTTATAACAAAAAATGCATGTAAAATGGTCACACCCGGTTAAATGGAATTACTCTACGGTCACTGGTATTATATATATTTTAAGAACTATCAAATACGTAGGCTGGATCCTTTCCTACATTTCTTATAGCTCTAAAACTATACATAAGCTTTTTTTATATCTTTACTAAGTTTTCTGTTTTAAACTTAAAAATTTTTTATATGTTACCCAACAAAAATTTACTTACCAATTCACCAAAAAAGTAATCAAAAAAAGTTTTAAATACTCATTACAATTCTACTAGAAAAAGTACTTACTTCTGACCCTGATATACAAAAACGAATCTGTTATACTTTGGATGTATAAATCCAAAATATAAGTACTTTCCTTTTACATGAAAAATTCCTAAAGATAAGTAAATTTTTGAATGTCCATCTGAATGTATGTACATACATTCCTATATCGTCTTAAAAAGTCGCGGATCCGTCTCAAGATTTTTAAATTTATGTAGTACTTACATACATGCATACACAATACAAAGAGATTGCTGTTAGCAGGGCACGAAACTGGTATTTCAATTACGTATTCCGAAAGTGGAATGTCCGTTTGCCTTTTCTGGATCCGCGACAACTAGTAAGACTTCCATTAATGCGTGATGATTGATTTCATTTTAAAAAAATTGTTTTTGTTTGAATTGTCTAATACATAAATTTTATTTTAATTTATGTTTGAAGTTGCTTGCTTTTACAATTTTTAATTTGGAATTAGAATTTATATGTGTATAAAGCTACAAAATAATGAGTGTAGTTGTTCAAATACGGATTGTATGTTAAATTTTTAAGGGTAGATATGCCTTTTGTAAATTAAAGTATTTATGAAGCAAAAATAAAAGTTATTTTGCTTACAACTTATACATTTTTGAGCAAAACTAAAAATCACAGACATGCATAAGCAAAAACCGCTACTAAATTAGGTTATAGTTACTACAGTTGTTAACGGGAGAAGAAAGAAAGAAGATGAAGAAAGAAGATGGAAGAACGAAGAAAGAACATGCCCATGCTTCGCGAAAAAAAAAACGAATACAGTAGTTTTGATTTAACTGCCTTTTGCTTAAGCGCACTTTTGACTTAACTGCGCAAAGTTATAAATTTGTGTCACTATTCTTTAAAATCCCATACCAATTAATTTTTTAAGTGACTTTTTATACCTGCACTTTTAAATTAAGTGCCTTAAATTTTTAGCATTCCAAAACTATTTTCATACAAAAAATCAATCTTAGCTGTATTTTGATTTAAGTGCACAAAATATTTCTTTTCTGTGATTATTCTTCAAAATACTTTTTTAAGTGCACTTTGTATACCTGCTCATTTAACATATTTTTTGCAGTTTTAATCTATTTTCATATATATATAGTTAACTGCACACAGTAAATAATTATGTTTACGTGCACATTAAAGCAGGTAAGTTCATTTAAGCTAACAGCACTTTTGACTTATCTGCACTAAAAATCGTGAAAAGTTGATTGTGCAGCTAAGTCAAAATTACTGTATACAAATATACATGTATATGCAAAGATCTTCAAAATCTGAAAAAGCTTCAAAGTTAGTTTTTAATCATTAAAAATATAAAAGGGTGTTAACGGGTGAAAATTTCAATGTATTGCTAAATACCAAAAATATGCAAATAAATTAAAAAAATCGTCAACATTAATAATATAGAAGGAGTTAAATCATTAATAATATAGAAGGAGTTAAAAATGGCGAAATAGTTGCGTGCATCGCGAAAATTACGAAAATTACAAAAAAAAGTTTGAATCGGAAAAAGCTTCAGTATAAGTATGCTCATATGTCATAAAACTCGTGAAAAATTTAATCTGTTTTAATATTGCGAAAATGGTGAAAATTTGCAACAAAAAATTCAAAATCTGAAAAAGCTTCAAATTAGTTTTACAGCCATTAAAAATATAAAAGAGTGCTAAAACTGGCGAAAATTCGCAGATCTCGCATATATAACGAACAATTTGCATTCATATTTTATATCTAGAAAAGCTACAAAGTCTGTTCACAAAATATAAAATGATTTTAAAATTGACGAAAAATCGCATGTATTGCAAAAATTACAAAATTGCAACAAAAAATACGTGGCTTATACATTTTTACTGATTCTAAACCAATTTTGAAGTTACTGCCATAGTCGCAAGATCCCACATTGGGTCACCTCGGGATTATGAGAAACTCAAACCTATGCGAAGCTTATGTTTTCGATCTGATAAAAAGAGTTTTTGCAAGTAGATTCTCCTATCCACGAGGCAAAAAAGTTAACAACATTTATGGTTTTACGCTTACAGCTTAGGAGATATTCGGCTAAAAAATCAAGCTTTAACTTTTTTACCCACCTTGGTCCACAGTTTTGCTAAAAGGGAACTCAAATCTTGTCGTATTAAAAAATTCTTTTACCAAATCCCAAATCGGGATTTTAAGTATCTTCGCTGTACTTTTTCATTTTCCTCCAGGCGCAAATAATTTTTTGGGAAATATTTAAGGGCATATTAGATCGTAAGGTGACTTTATAAAGTTTTCGATTGGAGCTTTGCGTTTTGAGAAAACACGACTTAAAATTGATATTTGCAATAAAAGTAGGTTTGAAACGCGGTAGTTCCTTCAATAAGAAACATTTCCTTCATATATTCATACATTCATATATTCCTTCATATACCCTTCAAATAGGTAGAAATATGGCAAAGGTATTTTTGCAAAAGTTTTTTATAATTTACAAATAATTAACACACTTTTTTGACTCAGTTGTACTTTTAAAGCAAAATTTGCACAGAGTATCGAAATTCAAATACCTCAATTTTTGACCTCTGTATTAGCAAAACTGTGGACCAAGGTGGGTAAAGATAAAATTTTAATTTTTTTTGTTGAATATCTCCTAAACTAAGTGTAAACCCATAAATGTTGTAGACTTTTTGTTACCTCTTGGATAGGAGAATCTACTTGCAAAATCTCTTTAACACTTTCGGCTGTATGTTAAAAAATATTCTATTTTAGCTTTAAAGTTGATAGTAGTTAAGCGGCCTTTGTGGACTATAACGCGAATTGGACTATATTTTGAATTTTATATAAGCCAATTTTTGGCTTATAGGCGAATCTCTATATAATTATTTCTTTGAACAGTAGAAAAATAAAACTAACGCTTAGAAATTACTTCCTTATCTACTCAATTCATAAATATTGTACTTAAGATTGCTAAAATAAAAATAGTTTCTACTTCAATGTAAGTATTATTTTTATAAAATTATCATTAAAAAATCTATTATGTTTGACTTTTGCATTTTGGATTATATCTGCCATAACTTGCATATATTTAAGATGTTTCAAACCACATCTTGGTGGCGTATAAGCGAAAATGGACTATAGCGCTAATAGACTATATATATTTTTTTTTCATGTTGTTTTTATTTGCAATCTATTTTTCAATAATAAGCAAATTAATTAAAAATAAAAATTCACATGAGTCTTAACCTACATTAAAGTTAAAACATATTAACGTTAGTGCTCTTTAATATGAGTACAATTATAAGTATGTAATTGTTTATTTGTATACAAATTTGTTTTATATATTTACATATTTACAATGACTATTTTGAATATTTACATGCTTATTTTCTAAACGGAAGGTCAAGCACATGAAGCATTTTTAGCCTATGTACTTCCTCGCTATCATCTAGTCAAATAATAGCAAGGGGGTTGGAATGGTTACTAAGTCTTTCAAGGTACATCGAACTGTAAGCGTTTATTTCATTTTTGATCTTTGATATATACAAATCTCTGTGAATCGTATCGTTAGTTACAAACCATGGAGCATCTACTATCATTCTAAGAGTTTTTGATTGATATCGTTGAAGTATTTCTATGTTGGAGTTGCTAGCAGTACCCCACAGTTGAATTCCGTATGTCCATGTCGGTTTTAAAATAGTTTTATATACAAGTACTTTGTTTTCTAAGCTAAGTTCTGATTTTTGTCCCAGCAACCAGTACATTCGCTTTGTTTTAATATTTAGGTAATCCCTTTTTGCTTTTATGTGTTGCTTCCACGTCAGCCTTTTATCAAGATGCATGCCAAGATATTTCACACAATCAGTTCTTGGAATTTCTTCATTGTTTAGGAAAATAGGAGGAGAAATGCCCCGTCTTAATGTGTAAGTAATGTAATTTGATTTTTCTGTATTAATTGAAACATTCCATCTTTTAAACCAGTTCGACATTCTGTCCAGGTGATTTTGAACCTGGTTTGAGGCCTCTATTGAGGAAATATTACTTGCCATTAAGGCTGTGTCATCCGCGTACGTAGCAATAGTAACATTTTCATTAGACGGCATATCGGACGTATATAATGTGTATAGAACTGGGCCCAGTACGCTTCCCTGAGGAATACCAGCTTTTATGTCACAAATGTTAGAAATTTCATCATTTACTTTTACATAAAAATAACGATTTTGTAAGTAGGATTTGAGGACCAAAAAGAATGGCGCAGGGATAAGCATTTTTATTTTATATAAAAGACCTACATGCTATACTCTGTCGAAGGCTTGTTTGACATCCAAAAAGGCAGCAGAACAGTACTGTTTTGTTTCTAGAGCATTTCTGATAACATTTACGACTCGGTGACATTGTTCAGGCGTACCGTGCTTGTGACGGAATCCAAATTGATGCTCTGGGATAATATTTTTAGTGTTTAAAACTGGCTGCAACCTACGTAAAAACAACTTTTCAAAAAATTTTCAGAATATAGGCAAAAGACTTATTGGTCTATAAGACTTAATATCATTTTCAGGCTTAGAAGGTTTATGAAACATCATTATTTCTGCACATTTCCATTGTGTTGGAAAGTGATTAAGTCTAACTATAGAGTTGTAAATTGTTGTTAGAAGAACAATGGCTTTTTTAGGTAAATTTTTCATGTCATTTGCACAAATTTTGTCATAGCCGGGAGACTTTTTATTGTTTAATTTTGAAATTTCTCGTTTGACTTCATCTGGGGATATGTGCTTAATTGGTAAGTCCATTTGACACGGTATGTCTAAGAAGGCAGAAGCCATATCAGCATCTTCGGGTTCGCACAAGGAAAACGGTGTAAAGATATTTTCTAAATAGTGAGAAAAAGAAAAAGCTTTGTTATAGTTCGATCTACACCAGGAGCCATTCTGGTCTTTTATAGGGACATTTCTTTTAGTTGGCCTTTTTAAATATTTTGTGGCATTCCATATATTATGTTCATTCCTCCTATCGCATGAGGTAGTAAGGTTCTTCAAATAACAGCTTAATTGTTCATTTTTATTATCATCTAGACGTCGTTTTAACTCTTTTGTAGCTCGGTTAAAATTGGTTTTGTCTGCTGGATTCCTTGTACGTTTCCATATTTTTCGTAACCTTCTTTTGTCTCTTATAATATTTCTGATTTCTGCAGATACTATTACTTTATTTCGAGAATTTTCTTGCGTTTCGGTAGGGATGGCTTAAAACCCAGCTTCGTGGATCAAGTTTGTGAAGTTTTCCACGACATCGTCAAGCTCTTTTCCATCTTTAATTCGAACGTTTAGATTTATATTTGCTTCAATCCAGTTTTTAAAGAGATTTATATCAGTTTTAGGTGATATAATTTAATACTTTTTATCTGTAGTAGAGCAATACGTATTGAAATTTACAATAAGTGGGGAATGATCTGAACTCAGCTCGTCGGTGTATAAGATATCTAAAAGATGGCTTGAAATCCCTGAGTACACAACGAAATCAAGTAAATCTGGAATTTTTCTGGGGTCACTAGGCCAGTACGTTGGGCTTCCTGGGGATAGAACTGAAAAGTTTTTGTTGGTTATAGTTTTGTAGAGTTCTTTGCCTTTTGGGTTAGCTAGCCTAGAGCCCCACCACTGGTGCTTGGTGTTGAAATCACCACCTACCATAAACTTGTTTCCAAGTGAGTCGAAAAAATTGTTAAAATCTTGACATTTAACAGAATCCCTTGGTGGAATATATATGGAGTAGATAGCAATGCTAGAGTTGCCTGATTTAATTTCAATACCAGCAGCTTGTAGATGTGGCATTCTATAATTTTCGAGGGGAACGTACTTTAATGAGGATTTTATCAAAATTGCAGAGCCACCGTGACCTCTTTCATCTGGATGATGCAAGAAACTATATCGTAATCTTTTATTTTAAAGTAACTTTTTTTGGTAAAATGAGTTTCAGATATTAAGAAAATATCTATATGTTGTAAATGAACGGAAGTCTCAATTTCTCTTATATGATTTAGAAGACCGTTGGCGTTCCATATTGCTATACGAAGATTTATTTGCATAGTTTTGAGATCAACATGGTTATCATGTTGAGAAGGTTTGCAGGCATTTTACTTACAGATGGCAGAAGAATTAACATTTTGGAATATATCGCAAATTCTACTATAAGCGGTGTGGCTTATAAACGAATTATACTGTAATACTTGTCAAAAACTGAAATCTGAAGCAAAAATCCAATAGTGTGAAAACAAATTGTTAAGATTTGTCAAATAATACGTAAAGAAATTTTACAGTATTATGGTATTCGTCATTTTTAAGAAATTTTCTAAACAGTCACATTTTTCATTTTATCAGGGCTGTCTTTGCACAAACAAACATAGGAATAACATAAACAGTTGTGTATTTGTTTGCCGGCTTAAATAAAGAAGAATAAAAAAAAAATTTGCTTTATTGCAAATTATTTATGTTACGTTTTAATAGAAAAATTTTCTTTAACATTTTTTGACAGTCAGACTGATTTTGATTTGATTTTCGTCCTACAAAATCTAATAAAAATCTCAAAGCTTGTAAATATTACAATGTGAAAGGGCATTTGTCAAGCACTTTAAAGCTAACATAATTTTGTTAAGAAATTATATGCAAAAGACAACTTTAATTATTTTGTGATTTAATACTAAATATTGGCAACACCACCGTGTTCAATAACCACTTCATAGTTTATGATGTACAAAACCGAATACAAATTTCATTCAATCATAAACAAATGAAAATAACAGATTGTAACTTAGTGCACGTAATGAACAAAGTAGAGGCAATATATTCTAAGAATTTCAGATTTCTATCTGTATCCACACATCGGTTCTTGGGCCCATTATTTTTTTATAAAAATTGCACTTTTAAAAAATCATATCTCGTAATGGAGTGAAAATATCAAAACGGCACTAAGTGAACATAATAAAGAAGTACTGGCCTATATTTTCTGAAAATATCAGATTTTTATCTATATCCCTACATGGCTTTTTTGAAGCTCAAAATTGAGCATTTTCTAATATATATAAATTTTCCCACCTTTATTTTTGCAGAAGATAATATTTTAGCACAATAAAACTTATGTATGTCATGGTATCATAAGGGTTCCTTCTTCACTACCAAAAAAATCAATGCTCTATGCTCAACAGAGTTCACACAGGGTTCAAGTGGCCACCTTTCGGCCATTTAATTATTCCAGTTCAGTTTTATATAACAATATTAAATGATGATTACTGCCCTATACAACAAAGCACGAATCGTTTCAATATATGTATTTTCTACTTAAAAAGCTAGGGCAATTATAAAAATTTATGAAATTGGTAAAATTTTTTAATTCGGGTGACCACTAATCAGAAGCTGTACAATAATAAATAAAAAAGATGGCGGTTATGTGTTTCTAGTACCTACAAGATTGTCCTTAATTTTTTTTTATTAAAACTAAGAGCCATGAGGCACACCTATTTGTTGAATTCACTCAGAATTACTCAGTAGTCTTAACAAACATCAGTGCCTACTTTAAAATTTTTATATAATAATTTTTTTAGAATACAACTTCAAACAACATTGCTTGCCAAAGCTACTTTAAGTAGTTTTGCATACAGCCGTTTGTCTTTTCCTCTTTCTTTATATTACTGAAATAAATGTCATTAGTTATTCTTAACCTGTGCAGATCACATGAATATTAATCGTGTTGTTTTATTTTTCGGATATGTTCAAACAATGGATATGGGCCCAGCTCGGTCGAATTAAAGAAAAGAAAAATACATAGTTAAAAGGAAAAAACAGTATATACGAATTAATTATGAGTTATGAGTAGAACGTGCGAAATCGTTCTCCAACAAAAATAATGCAAAATATTACGCAACATGAAGCTTGGTATGGCAACAAACCAGCTGTGTCCTATTTCGAAGGCTTTGGTAGAAAAGACGTAGTGCTGGAGAAGATGTCGAAAAATCAATGTTTCCCGCTAAAGGAAAAGAATGTTTCATGGTAGGCTATGCCACCGAGGCAAAGGCATACATATTGTATGACCCGCAGAAGTGAACAGTGGTGATTGCTGGTGATGTAAAATTTTTCCAAAGTGACCGATATACAATGCCAGTTATAGATGTCATGACGGAAAATGGTTAGAGGTTTGACAGCACCGCCGATGGCAGCACAATAAACGTTTCAAATATTAAAGATGAACCATACTGTTGCACCAGTAATGCTGATATGTAGTGTTGAAGTTTAATCGGAAAGCACTAAGGTAAATGCTACCGACGATATCGTAAGCGTAAGGAACAATACGTCAGACGAATACAATAGTGAAGGCAGCGGAGCTGATTATGATAACATAGACGACGAAGTACCCAAAGTGGCTTCGAGATCTCCGATGATGCTGCGACCACGAAAAACAGCAAAGTCAGAGCTAAATTTTATGAAATCAGAAAATCCTCTAACTGTTAAAGAAGCATTACAAAGCCGCCAAGCTGTAAAATCAAAGTGGGTGTTCAATGTTAAGCGTGACAAGGATGGTGTTCATGTACGTCATAAGGCGCGCCTCGTAGCAAAAGGATGCGGCCAAACATTTGGAATAGATTTTCAAGAAATATTTTCACCAGTTGTGAGGTATTCATCAATTCGTTTGATTTTTGGCGATCGCTGCAGAATACGATATGTTCGGGCTGCAAAGTGTACACAAATGTATTCGTAGAATGTACTCGTATGAATTTCGTATGTTCTTATGTATATACTTATCTATAGATGCATTTATATGTGTGTACATACATAGCCACGACCAAATATACATATATACATACATATATGCACACACATATACAAAAAAACATACATGGATACACACACAAACCCTATAAGCAATTCTGTAGTCGACTACAAAAATAATCAACTTATAGTTGAGTTTTTTAGTCTAACTAAAAGCTAACTACAATGTAATCCAGAACTGAACCCAAATGAATTCTTAAGTTGAGTGCATAATGGGATTTGGTGAGAGCTAACAATTTTACTCTCTCAGCTACTTTGAAACTCATTTCGAGTCTATATTAACTTATTGCTGTCATTATTTTATATGGTAACGGCGTATCTAAATGGAAAGCTGGATGAAGAAATATTTATGGTGCAACCTGAAGAGTTTGTGGACAAGGAGAACGCAAATAAAGTATGTAAATTAAACAAAGCGCTATATGAGCTACGGCAATCGGGGTGAAAGTGGAACGAGGAGCTCTATTTTGCACTTAGAAAATTTAATTTTATAAAGTGCAACGGAGACACATGCGTATACGTTCAAAATGTTCCAGGTGAGGTTATCATGCTTGCAGTCTATGTAGACGATATATTACTCGCGTATTCATGTCTCGATCGGCTTGAAAAAATTTACATCAGTCAGCAATTCGACGATTTCATGGAAGAACATGAAGCAAAATACGATTGCTCTGAGTAGTACCGAATCAGAGTACGTTGCACTTTATGTTGCTTGCAAAGAGTTGGTATACCTTCATTGATGAGCTAGGTCTTAGAGAACTTGTCATCACTCCAACAGATCTCTATGGTGACAACATTAGTGCGCAGAAGTTGGCAAAAAATCCTGTTTTCCATAACCGCACTAAACACATCGACATTAAAGCCCACTATGTTAGAGAAGTTTTGAGAAGGCGCTTGTTAATTTGAAATATGTATCAACCGACAAAATGGTTGCAGATATTTGTACCAAAAACTTAAAGAGAGCAAAGCATAATGAATTTACTTTGAAATTAGGATTGAAATGAAAAACATGAATTGAAAATAGATTTTTTTAGTATTTTTAATATCAGATTACTAAATTATGGCTAAACTTTTATTTGAGTTTTAATTTTAATTGTGTTTACTAATTTTGAGGGCTGGATTGTAAGTAAAAATCACCTATAGTAATTATTACTTTGTATTGTATTGGCAAAACTTGCAAAACTAAAACATTTTGTTTTTTCCTCTTTATTTATATTACTGAAATAAAGTCATTAGTTATTATTAAGCTGTGCAGAGCACATGAATATTAATCATGTTATTTTATTTAATAACTAAGAACTAATTTTGAAGCTTTTAAGGATATTGAAATTCTATTGCATATGGATGAATCTATTTTAATTGTAATTTTTCATGTCCAGTACTGGGTCCCAACAAATAATTAAAAATATGTTCTTCCAGAATTTATTGTACAGACGCAGACATTTTTATCTCGATGTATATGATTTTTCTATATTAATTAAGTTTTTATAAAAAATTCAATATTTCGCCACTTCTTTGTGTAGCTGAAATTAAATAATAGAAATTATAATATTTTCGTCGTGTATTCTTTAAAGTTGTTAATTTTTTCATTGGCAGTTTTTGTTCTTTGTTTGAATTTTGTTAATCATTTTTTAGACAATTTTACATTTCCCTGCAGAAGCCACACAAAGAAGTGGCGAACTATTTCATTTTTAATAAGCATTTTGTTATCTTTTATAAAAAGCGATCTCGAGCTTGATTAAAATAGAAAAATTTAAAACAAAGCTCGAATAAAATAAACGAATTATCAATATATGTATCTGCTTAATATTAAATTCCGCTCTAATAGCTTTTGTCTACGGATTATGGAAACATATTAAATCTTGGCCAAGTAAGTAATGTTTGGATGTAGCATGGATATGAAACAGTGCAACGGTGTTATAGAAAATCAAAATTTTAAAATGGCTTTGGTATAAATTAATATGTCCGTTCCATAGGATTGGTTAACTAATTAACCTGTTATTATTTTTAATCACAAATAACGCATTTCAGTACTTATTACAATTTTTTATCATATATTAGTTGGATATTGCCAAATTCATAGGAAATTAATTACAGTAGCAGTTTAAGTTTTAAAATGCCAGTTCCGTGGATGTCAGTTCCATGTTAAATATCATAAAAATGAACTTATTAGGGCATTCAATTGGTAAACAGGTTAATTACTATCCGATTACCTGATCCTTTAATGTAAAATTTGCTATTTTCAATACCCGATTAAACCGGTTAATTTCAGTAGATTAACCGATGTAAAAATTTAAATTTTTTGTATAACATACATATTTTTGTGTATTTAATTATTTGTCTCGTCTCATATACAAATGGTATGTGTTTAGAAATTATTTTTTCATACAAACAAAGGAGTGTGTTTTGTTTAGTGATCTTAATTTAAGCAAAACTGGCTGGCTATAAAGTAGCTTAGTAAAGACTCAGCTATTCTAATTAAAGTTGAGGGAATTATTAAATTTTTGATTAATAATTTAATAAGAGCCAAAAATACTATTGTCAACGATTTAATTAAAAATCTAGTTATTAGATTTAATGACAGACGAATTCAAGTTTTAAAAACACTTATTGTGTACCTTCAATGAGGAATATTTCCTTCTAGCAACACTTTTGAAATACAGTACAATAACGGAAACTAAAGAATGCGGAAATAAACTTTTTTGCAGTTCAATAGTATTTAAGTTAATTAGTCTACATCATAGTCGCTCATACTGGCACCAGAGTTCCGAACATTATTCGGCTCGTATATGTATACAGCCGAATGAAAACCAATGTACTCACTAAAGTTGTGTAAAAGCTTCTTGTTGTTTACGTTGTTGCTGTTTTTCTTTTTAATAGGCACACAGTGGAATACTACTAACACATACTTATGAGCACTAATACTATATTAAAAAGTCATTTCTCTCGATGGCCAGCGCTGGTCTACATTTACATCATGAAATATTTCATGAAATTTTCTTTATGAAACTTTTTTATTGTTTATTGCAGGCACGGAAAAGCAAATTTGACAAAGAAAGTTGACAAAAACCGACTGAAATTTTATTTCCTATTACTTTTTCCACACAATTTGCTTCCCTGTCCATTCTTTTAACAAATAAAAAAGTTTCATGCCACTAATTTCATTAAATATTTTATCATGTAAATTTAGTCTTACAAATTTTATTTTATTTTTCAAGAATATGTATAAATAAATAGATTTAAATTAGGGAATTAACGAATACAGATACCGATATATCGGCGATACTTCAGATTTTCCGATACATCGGTATCGGCGATATTTTACTGTCGATACGACGATACTTTTAAAAGTTTTTTCAGAGTTTTTTTTAACAAATAATTTATTTTTGTTCGATTTTACCTTGAATTCACTTCGTTATTTTTTTATATCTTATTAATATCAATTTTAAAAATTAATAATATTTTATGCTGCTATTTTGTAAAAATATTATTTATTTTTTGTTAATTTTACCATGAATTCAAATTCAAGTCGTTCTTTTTTAAATCTTATTCCAGCAAAAATAAAGATACTCCAAAGAAGTTATGAAAATGTAGAACTCGCAATCTGGAAGTATTGCAACTTTGGATGATTTCTAATTAGTTTTACATATCCTTGCCATTGCAAGAAGTTCTGTTTTTCGATTACCAATCACCGAATTGGATGCGATGCTAGGACAAATTTCTTTTTCGGTATTCTATAATGATTTTTCCTCAAGGAAAAAGGATAAAAAATTACCCATTTTCACAATTTTTTTATACGAATTTAAGCTCAGAACTGTGTTTTCATGTAAATTTAAGTGAATAAATATAAACTTATTTAGAAGAATATTAGTTGATAAATGTCCTTTAAGAAATCGATTTTTTAAAAAGGATGCTTTTCTACTAATTATCTGCATATTTTTAATATAGATTTTTTGGAAGCAAAGAAAATGTAGCTCCTTAAAAAGTACTTCCAATGTTTTATCAATTTTAAATATTCACTCTTATAATGTAATTTTGTATAATAAAAAAATTGCTCTTGAGTTTTGTTAATCTAAACTTGAACTCAATTCCAATATTCGTATCGGTATCGGCGACATTTATTACTAAATATCGGTATCGGATCGGCAAAACGGCGTATCGTTACTTCCCTAATTTAAATATATAGTTGAGGAATCACAGACACTATGTTCTTGGCGTCACAAACAATTGACTGGCCAAACAGCTGATGTCAGGTGTTTTGTCAGTTCAAAATAGAACACGCTGTAATTGAAAATTTTTACACTGTAAATGCAGGCTGACATTTACAGAAGCAAATTTTTTTAGCTTTTACACACCATATATGCATTTTACAGTAGGAAATTTAACAAGCACACTGTAAAATACATAGTGTGTAAAAGTACCTTAATTACATATCGGTTGCTGAAATGCAAAATCACGTATCTACTTTTTTAATTTTATAGGAGAGGAAAAATTAAATAAAATATATACGCACTTCCAATTCCTGAAGTTTAGTTTATTTTTTCGTTTTTAATTTGGTTTATCATAAAAAAGGTTTAAAAATTTGCACGGACATGCGCTTCGATGTAATACGCAATAATTAATTAACGATATGGAACTGTATAATTGCATATATGTACAAGAAATCATGTGTATACTCGTGTTATATTAGAAATGAAGTGGTTTTTACATCAACCCGCTTTTTGGTCGTAAATTCTTCAGAGTACCGCTTTTCAATCGTTCTTGTCCCGCTTTTTGGAAAAACCTTCTGGTTACGTTATAGCTACTATATATTTAAGTTCCCTTTCAAGTAATCTTCTTACCAAATCAAAAGTGGGAAAGAAGTTTTCGGCTGTTATATTTTGCCCTTTCAAGGCTTCCGTGACTCTAATACAACGCGTTGTCCTATGTATGCTTCAGGCTTTGTATTTTTAGCTTTTCCAAGATATGGTTGTACCTAAAGCTAAATTAGTTATCCACCGATAACTAAAATTTCTAGCCATATTTTGCAAGTTTTGGTTACATAAACCGATGAAGGGACCAAAAGATTATTAACCGATTAACCGACGTAACAAAATTTTTCGTATTTTGTAGTGTTATAACGTATTTTTTGTGTGTTTAATTACACTAGGTCACAAATAACAAACTTTTGTCTGTTATTTGTTTCTAGCATACTTTTTCTCATGGATTTGGACCTACTGAACACGAAAATGAATTTTAAAAATTTTTCTGTCGATTGGTTTGCGAGATACAAATTTTTTAATTTTTTTTTTTTAATTTTTGGAGGTACACTTACTATTTTGAGCATATCTTTAGTCTTCTTTGACCTATTTTATCCTACTACTACTCAAATTAAAGACAATTGAGCCGTCTACAACTTATTCTCAGAAAATTTTCAAATCGGGTTAGTAGTTTTGATGTTGGCGGCTTAAAAAGGTTAAAAAACTGGGTTTTTTTACTAAAAATGTGGCTGAAAAATTCATGTAAAAATTCATATAAAATATAAAACGCGATGTTAACAGCGATTTTAATTTTTTTACGTATAGCTGACATCAAAACTACTAACCCGATTTGAAAATTTTCTGAGAATAAGTTGTAGACGGCTCAATTGTCTTTAATTTGAGTAGTAGTAGGATAAAATAGGTCAAAGAAGACTAAAGATATGCTCAAAATAGTAAGTGTACCTCCAAAAATTAAAAAAAAAAAATTAAAAAATTTGTATCTCGCAAACCAATCGACAGAAAAATTTTTAAAATTCATTTTCGTGTTCAGTAGGTCCAAATCCATGAGAAAAAGTATGCTAGAACCAAATAACAAAATGGCTGTTGCCTAGTGTTATTTGTTTCGTCTCATATACAAAATGTATGTGTTTAGAAATTACTTTTCATACAAACAAATAAGTGTGTTCAGTGATTTTAACTTAAGTAAAGCATTAATATCTTTGGACGTGGCTATAAAAGAATTTATAAAAGACTCCGCTACTCTAATTGTCTTATAAAATCTAATAGTACTGTTGCCAACGATTTAATGAAAAATCTAAAGATTAGATTTAATGAGAGACGAATTCAATTATTTTACACCTCCACTCAGGAATATTTCCTTCTAGCAACAGTGTTTTAAAATACAGTACAAAAACGGAAACTAAGGAATTCGGAAATAAACTTTTTTCGCTGAGCTCTGCCAGCATGAATTAGATGATGACCTTACAGCAGAAGAAACTATCGATAGTAATACAAGAAATGTTAAGAATGTGTAAAGAATTTGAAAAAAAAAATTAAAACAGGACTCTAATGGCACAATGGAAAATTTTATAAGTTTAGAGAAATCCAGAAAAAGGACTGATAAACTAAATGTTCTGTATTATGGATTGCTTTCGATTTCTTCAACATCTACGATAAATGAAATGATTTTTTCAAGCCAAGTTTTATCAAAACTAAAGAAATTATTTTTCTGAAAGATTTTTACTCTTAATGAAACATTTAGTATGGACCACATGGTCTTCTAATGTAAGATTCGTATAATTTTTCTAATCTAACAGCAGGATTGATAACTTTATTCGACAGCCAATTTTATTCTTGCTATACTACATTATTTTTCATACCGAAACGATGATACTTGCGTGATACCGGTATTGAAGGACACAGTATTTGAATATCGGTAATTTACAACCGAAAATCGGTAGTGATCAATAAATTTCAAAACTAAAAACTACTCGAATAACTTGAACGAAATAAAATCTTTACTCCATTGTTCGAATAATTTAAAACCCTCAATTTCGGTTATTTTATTAATCGAGCAATAAAGTAAATTCGATCAAAGTGAATAGCCTAGTACACACAAATCTGTCACCACTCGGACTTTTTCTTCTGCCGCGAACGAACGTATCGAAGAGATTATCCACAGTTCTCAAAACAACTTTAAACAAATTTATTAAAAATTGCACAAGGCATATGCAAGTTTATCGGGTATTCTATTTAAAAATAAACTGTGCTTTAAAATAATGAAATTTACAAAACTTTATTGCATTTTTATTTAAACTTAATTTTTGGTATCTATCATGTTCAACAAAATTTTTTTATCTTTGAATAGAGTTCGCCTTTAAAATGTACGATACAGGAGGTTTTTCCATTTAAAGGGCTAAATGGAAAACTTAAAATGTTAAACAAAAGATCGAAAATAAAAACTAATCAACACACAAAAAATTACTTCCGACGAATTCAATTTTTTCACCCACTCTTTGGATGCAATGAAATTAAATACCAGATACAAAAATGCACTGTATGTATATGAAAAACTAACTGGCAGCATCCAAATGATGGCTTAAAGTAAACGAAGGCATTCGAAGGAAGCCGTCATTCAGCCGGTAACTAACTAACCAACGTATATCCCAACAATTGTTGAAAGAGGATGCGTTTCGCAGATGCCGTATTTGATTTAAATATGCAGATCATATTAATATATTCGTATGTAAAATACAATTTGTGAGCAGGGATGTTTTTACTGGTATTCAATCGTAAGTATGAATTAGTTTCTGGCCAAGTCTTTTGACTAAAAATTCAAGTCAATGCTCCAAACAATATACGACAAGACAACCTGACTTCAAGTGTACACATCTACTACATACATCAGATACATGCATAAATAGCCAGCGAACATTTTTTGCCTAATTCGGTCAGAAAGTCTAAACAATTTGTCAAAATCGTATCCGAAGTCGGTCAGAAAATCAAGAAATCTGAGCTATTTGTCTGAGGAGGGTCAGAAAATTTTCCCGAAATGTTTGATAGAATTGTGTACGAATTCTGTAGGAATATTCTGGCGTAATTCTAATTCAAATATTGACATGTCTGAGCAATGTATGAAAATTTGCGACAAATCATTAAAAAATTTCTGGTTTTTCTGATACTTTCTACGGCAAGTCGCATTAATTTCGGAGAAAACTCAGACATAAAACTACATATTATCAGAAATATCTTATAAAACTCGCACGCAAAGCCCAGAAATTGTAAAATTTCACTGATTCTTCTTGTATGATGCATTTCGTTGCAGCTCATGAGAAGGCCAATATTATATAAGTATAACATCTAACAGATTTAAGCAAAAACTTCCAAAAGTCGTAAGTTCATTTATGAAACAGGTTATATATCTTAAATCATTAAAATTAAACTTTCTTTCCACAATTTGCAGACTAGATTGTGTTGACTGTTTAGTTAAGTTTAAATTTTTTCTGACATCAACTACGTCGACAAAAACTGTTCACTGGTATATACCTTCATAATTACGTTTGTACGTGGCTATAAATTAAACGTGTCGAGAAGGGCATCTTTAAGAATTTAAATACTCGTGCAACAGAAAAATCATAATAATAACGAAAATAAAAATATAAACTGCAAAAATCTTAAGCAACGATAATCGATTTTTGTTTATTATGTTTTTGCACTTGAATATATACTTTTATTTATTTCGGACAATGAATACGTCCCTGTGGTAGAAGTCAGTCGTTCGTCTTTTATCACTTTGCAACGTCTATGTACGATTTTTCCATATTTTGGTTTGTAAAATTTAAATAATAAAGTAGTAAAATTCATTCATAAATGTAATCAAACTCAACAACAAATATGTCTGTCTTAATATTTGTGATACTTCTTAACAAATGAAAAAAACAATTGGGGGATTCACAAGGTAGTCATAAAGTCATATGTTTTAAAATCATAACACGAAAAAATATGACTGCTGTGAGCAACCCCTCATATGTTAGTGTGCTATTTTAAATTTGTGTCAGCTGATACAAAAAGCAATTATAAATACTTGAAATCAGAATGCCAAGAACAAGTGAAAAAATTAAAATAATAGCCAGTTTGTTTTTAAATTATTCAACTTGTTCATTAAGTAAATAAAACCCAGCTGAATATCTTTTTTAAATTAAAGTAAAAACAAATTTCCACGCACACCGAAAATGAAATTGTTTCAATACATAAAAATAAACGAAACCAGCTGTTGCCGGTGACTGAGCCGACTAATTTTCCACGCGACTGCTAGCGGAAAAACGTTAGTTGGCTGCCAGCCAGCTAAAGTATACAAACAAAATTTTCTCACTTGCATATTTTTAAATGTCTCGATTTTTTTATTTTTACTTGTTACACAGCTATAAAAATGTAATCAAATGTGAAGTTATAAAACTGTGAACAATTTTAGGTCATACTTTACTGCATATTACTTACGTTCATTTATATCAATGGCGGCGGATTGTAAATATTATCTCTGGCTAGACTAAATAGTTTCGCCGGTTCGGCTCAGATTTTTACTGTGAGTTATGACAAAACAATAAACACAGCACAAAAAGTCTTATTATTTTAGGACTTTTTTATTTGAAGCACAACAACAATGTTTTTAAACTATCTTAAAATATTAGCACTTTATGACATTATGACATGATAAGACATTTTGTGAATACCCCAAATATAAGATAAAAAATATCACCGCGGTAACATTTTCAAGCTTGCAACATAACTTTTGCACATGTGTTTGTAATAGGGTATTCACTCGAATAATGTGTGCTCGATTAACTGAAGAATTAAAATCAATTTAAATAATTTAAATAAAACAAAAATGTCCAATTTCGAGTAATTTTTTTTATAAAGAGAAGTAACACAATCAGGCAATTAATGCCTACCAGTTGATTAATTAATGTGTTACTTTCTTTGGGAAAGGGATCGTGTAGAGAGAACAGGTGGTGAAGTGGGAGAGAGATAGAATGCTTAATTCATTTACAACCTTGCTATTGCGCGTTTTTCTTGTAGAGCAGTGTTGCAAGCCCCTCTGGTGTCAAGTAGAAGCATTGAATTGTTTAAGCTGTGTAGCCATTTTATTAGTTATTTTACTTAGCCGACGGTTCTGCTACAATACCGACGAAGGATGGTGCTGTGAAGTGCGTTAGGATGTTAGTATTAATCGCTGCCGATTAATCGAATAACTCGAGTAAAAAGTTTTATGCAAATTTTCTTTTTCTCGATTGCATTTTTGCAGATCACTTAGTGAAAACTGACAACATTTTTAAATTGTTTTAAATTAAAAATTTTTAAATCTACAATTCAAATGATAAGTGAGTGACCTTTAAGACAGCTTGATGTACCTACAAAAGAATTTAATAAGTTATACAAAAATAATAAGAGGGAGGAAGAATATACGTACAGTGAAAGTATACTTATCTTGTAAAAAACTTCGGAAATATTTCCATCAAGCGCTAACTACATGAAATAAAACGAGATTTCAGTTCCAAGTGGTTTACTAGATTGTTTCAAACTAAATTTACCGAAAACGATAATACAACTAGGCTTGCCACCCGTACTTTATTATAAAGTATTCTACGTTATTTCGGGTAATTGTACTCTATACTTTATGAGAACAATAAAGTACGCGAAAATACTTTATTTCGTATGATTTGATTTATATAGAATTCAAAATAGATTCAGGTTATATTAGCATACAGAAAAAAAATGGAATGTAAAGTCAACATGACGCAATTGTGATTTAAAATCATATTAAATTTACAAGAAATAATTTGTCGTTTAAGTGTGTTAGTATTTATTTGTTTTCTTCATTCCTACAGTTCACAGCTATGCTTAGTTGTGTGACTTGTTGTTGTTTATTCTTACACATGTCGGCTATGTAGACGACTACGAACGAAAATGAACTACCAGCGAAAATTTGCAGCTCCTGGCTTAAATTACCATTGTTTCATATTAATTTTAAATGAAAAATTATTAAGCTAACCTTAAATCTCTTTCATTTTAATTTTTTCACTGTGAACACAACTTTGTTATAAACGTTACATTCCATTTTAAATCAACATGACTATAACTTTAATTTCAAATAATTTTTATGTTAAATAATCATTTAAATCATGTTGAATTAAAATGAAACTCATTTTACATGCGATGGTATTTATTTAGTGTATAGGTAAAATAAAGTTTGAAGCTGTTGTGGCTGCAGTGGTTAGCACGTGGACTATCATGCAGGCAGTACGAATTCAAATCTTGGCTGGAGCAGCCAGCTACAACACAAAGTTTCCTGATGCCTATCATGTAAGTAAAATAATTAATAGAATACCTACATAAAAGTCATGTTGTTTCATTTTGATATAACTATAATTCAACATGATTCTTAGTGTTGTTTCAATATTAAATTCACGTTGTTTAAACTTAAATTAACTTTGATTCAACATGATTCTTCGTGTTGTTCCAATATCAAATTCACGTTGTTTCAACTCGAAATAGCTCTGATTCAACATGATTTTCCGTATTATTGCAGTATCAAATTCATTTTGACTTAACTGTACTGCAATATTAAATCAACATGAAATATAGTTAATTCAAAAGGATACATCGAAAAAATTACCGTTATCTGGAAATAGCCGAAATGAAAATTTTTCTTTTATACATTTTGCTTGTAAAGCAGTGTAATGTTGGTGGCTTGCCTGAAACTAGTCTTGAAATTAGGACCCCAGGGTTTAGACAAACGCCATTCAGCCAAAACTGTTAAACTGTTTTCTTCACCGGTACTGACTAGCGAAATTAACACGAGTTTTTTATTATTTATTGATAAGGCCTTAAAGTACCTGAATAAATGGTTTCATTTTAAAAACACAAACTAGTTATTTACAATTAGCAATATAAATTTAAAAACCAATATTGAATTTAAATCTGAAAAAACTTAATATAAATATGGATGATCTTTATGGAGAAATTGCGTTATTAAACAAACTTTATGAACAGATATACAGTTCTGAAGGTTTTGCGGAATTATCTACTGCAAATAAATAGCAAGTAAATAGTATATAATAAGACTGGTAATAAATTATCAAATTTGCATAAAGTAATTTAATTTTTACTTTCTATTCCTGCCCGGTCTCAGCATTCACAGAGAGTTTTTTCTGTAATGAAAAGCAAATGGCGAGACGAAAGAAGCAAGGCGTCTCTGTATCTGATAAAATATGAATTAATTGCATAAATATAGACTGTAAAGATGCTGTGAAATTGTTCAAAAATGATAAATATTTTATAAAACTTGCGAAAAGCAATAAAATATACTTTTTTAAATATAATAATAAAGAGAAATAAATTGTACTTTATTTGTATACTGTTGTTTTTTAACTAAGGACCTTATATTGATTACAAAAACAGCAAAATTTTTGATTTCCTACATGAAAAAATAAGCGTAATACGTACGAAAAATAAGCACTTTATATAAAATCTGTTACAGGTTTTTTTCTTTTTTAACTAAATTTTAAACACCACAAATGTAGCAAGTCACATTTGGGTCATTTATACCAACTTCTTCGCGATGAAGACTTGATCTTAAAATTAATTTATTTAAAGAAATGTACTGACAGGATTACAAACCCGACAGACGAAAGTATGTACTTATGACAGCCAATATTAAGAAATGAAGGCAGATGAAGAACTACACGCAAGAAACAAGAATTAAAACATTTTCAGTGATACCAATACCGATCTAAAACAAAACAACTAACGATATTTCTTCAACTCTAGTTAGCCAGTGCAAGGACATGCTATCCAGATTAGGTGGTTAGGCAGACGTCACCCTCATCTAGGTTCCTGCACATAGTAACTTTCTTGGTAACGAACAGGCGGATGAGCTGGCCACTACCGAATCGGTAGCCATGCCGTTTGGCACTATTAGAAACCATATTTTCAAACATTATCGGCAGAAATCTGAAGACATGTGCAGGTGGCGCAAGTTGAGCACGTGTAAGGTGGCTAGGAAGATGTGACCTTGCTACAATGAAAAGCGCACAACACAATCAAAGTAAAGAAGACACAGTTTTTCACTTTCTTTGCGAGTGCCCGGCCTTGCATTCTCGAGACACAAATTCTTGGGCAGTAATATACTAAACAATCTATCAGAGCTAGCAGAAATCGGTCTAGGTGACCTGATTAGGTATCTCAATGCGACGGATTTCAGAAAACCCATAAGTAAAGTTCTCATAGCTTTTCAGAAGAGACAAACAACCGTTTTTAAATATAAATTTGTTCTAAAGCTTATGGACTTTCTTAAGTAAAATTTCTTTACTGTCATGCTACAAATTGTTTTGTAAAAAAATAACACTTTGTTTATTTTCAATGTCTTAAAATACATTGAAAATACATCTAAAATACATTGAAACAACAAAATAATTATTCCTCTTACATTATTTGTTCAATTCACAAGCTCAGTCGTATGGTTTATCGTTTAAAAAATACGACATTATGAGGTTGTGAACAGACAAATTTGTTGTGTCGTTATTAAAACGGAGGTCATATTTCTGACACCAAACAGTCTGTTCCGCTGTGTAATATACATATTTCGAAAAACGAATTTTGTTGTTATTTACAGGTTTAGTGATTTCTTTAATACATTTTGCAATTTTTCGCTAAATTTCGATTTTTTCGGGGTTTTTTCGAATTGTTGTTTTGTTATTAACGATGTTGGCGATTTCTAATCAATTTTAGGACTTGTTTCCGATTTTGCAACTTCTCGTGAATTCTTGCAAAGTTCGCGAGAAAAGGGACTATTCGCAAGTTTTAAGCATCCTTACAGTTTTGCCGATTTTTAGGCAATATGTATTAGACTTTGTTCTCATGCCGCTACTAGCTATTTACACGATTTTTACCGAATTTTTCGCATTCATCACAGTTTTACAGATTTTTAATCAATATTATGGATTGTGTAAAATTTTGCAATTTTTCGCGAATTTTAACTTTTTTCGCGACAGGCGTAATTTTCCAAATTCTTACATTTTGAGGGTCTTTTATCAACATTGCGCTTTTTAATCCTTAAAACTTTAGCGAGTATTTCAAAATTTCCATAATTTTCACGTTTTTCCAGACTTTCCTTGTAGTTTTAGCGAGTTTCAATTAATTTTGAATATTGAAAATTTTCGCGAATTTTCGACTTTTTCCAACTTTTTCGCATTTTTAGAATTGCAGTCACACAATTTTGCGAAGTTTTTTGAACAACTCTTCTACAAGCTGTTATAGCTGGTTCCTGTTCTATACGTTTCTTTTACAAATTAGCCGAACAAATAGAATAGTCCCACATTTGGCCTTAATACAACGATTTGAAAAACATATAAAACTTAATCGTATAATTATAACGACTTTTGTACGAAAACTGCCAACAGCAAAATTACAATACTGTATAATTAGACGGTTACACAACACATACGACTTTAATACGAGCTTGTGAATTGAATAATTGTTTATTTTAAGTATAATTTGTAGGATAAACATATTTTATAGAGTTTTAAGATATGTTTATAAGAGTTTATAAGATATGTTTGCAGAAAAGTTATACTTTTTGCTCTTGAGGTAAATAATTCGTAAGATCAGAGAAAGTCTTCCATTTTTTTAACACCCAACCAAAAACATGAAGTTATAGGTTTGATGTATGTATCTCTTTTGTGTGTGTCTGCCTGCGTGATCGCAGAACCAATGCTCCCAGCGCGATGTGACAAGAAGGACACGAAAACACAAAAAAAAAATAATTTTCGAAAAAAACATGACTTATGGTGTTTTGCAAATACATGACTCAAATTTAAAAACTAAATTTTAGCAATTTCCAGGAAAAAAACAATAATTATATATCATAGTTTTGAAGATATGTATACGGGAAGCTTTGGAATAAAACTTTTTTCCAAACAAATTTTAAAATTATTGTTATCAAAAAATTCATAATGTGTCAAAAATTAACGAGAAATTTTATTGTAAAATTATATATACATGTTTCCAATAAAATGAGCCATATTTCTTTAAAATTGATGCATACTTTAAATAAAAAAATAGAAATCAGAAATCAAGTAAAATACCCACCAAGTTTCATCAATATTAACTTTTTATTCCATGTAAATATCTTTTCTAATAACATGTATGCGCTTATTTTCAATAAAAAGTAGAAAATTTCATCTCAATAACAAGTTACTCAATATACAGCAGTTAGTATACACATGGAGCAACAAAAGCTACTTTTTACAAATAAAATAAAACAATTGGCTACTGGCACATAACAAGATATTTTACTTTCAGTAAAAAGATGTTCATTTCTAATCGGATTGATGAAAGAAAGTTCACAAAAATTTAAATTTTTCTTCCAAACATATGCCGGAAGCAGTGGTGAGAATACAAAAAAATTCTATCGGATATATTTTGAGAAAACTTTATGTAAATCTTCTTTGTTGTTTTTCTCAATTCCGACTTTTTGGCATATGGGCCAAAACAATACTAAGGTCGCAATATGTAGTATGTGGGTATATAATTTCGGAGCCCAATTTAATATGTTGTTCTTTTGTTTTTTAATTTTTTCATAATATGTATGTAATAATAATTTTTTGTTGACCTGCGTTATTTTTTAATAAACCCAACTTCATGGATATTAAAAATATTTTTTTATGCTGTACTTCAATTTTAAGATCTCCGCCTATCAAAATGCACCCGATGTACAGACATACAAAGTTTATGAAATTCGTCTGCTCTTTAATGTTTAATGTTGGAAACATTACGTATTGGCCAAACTCCTTCATTTTTGGTTTCTACACTAACAAGAAAAACGTTCTTTCATTTATTTTCTTTTGTTGGTCATGTTTGTAAGTGTGTATTGCCACAGATCAGATTTAAGATTGGCACGAGCCCAACACACGTTTGAAACACACATAAAATTTAGTTTTAATTTACAATTTATATCTATTTTTAAAACGTATCTTTACAAATTCTCTACTTTAACTGAAATTGTGGCTCTTTACAAATATTTTGTTTGCACTAGAGCTTTAAAATATACGAATAAAAATGGAATTAAGTATTTTTTTAAGTGTTTTATTAATAAGTTCTCTTATAAATCGCCAAGTATATCGTTGTACTCAGGCAACGTGTATTTCATAGATGGCTAAAAATAATAATATTGAATATTGGGTCAAAACTAGTAGGTTTTCAAATAAATCTGAATTTTTCATATCAAAGTTTAGAACTATAGAAGAAGCTAGAAGATACATCGCCAAAAAAGTAAAGGCCAAGCAATTTTTATGTAAAATTAATTAAAAATTTAGTATTTACGGCAATGCTATATAATTGTAAACTATTGCCAAACCTTTCTTTGCAGTACAATTTGTCAGCCAAATTTTATAAAAAAATCTTACTAACAAATATTAGGTTTTTTTTGGTTTTTCTGATAATTATTCGATAATAAGCAGTGTTGCCAATTTAACCATTTTCTGCCAAAATTTAGCCGCTTTTAATTCCAAAGAAAGGTTAATTTAGCATTTTTTGTAACCATTTTAATTATACGGCCATTGCGATCGGAAAGCTTTTTATTCCGTACATGCATTCCGATCGTTTTTGTTTTGCAGTCTGCAGTGCCTCTTTTCTATAACTAATATGAGACTTTCTCGCATCGAAAAAATTATTATCGTTCTGTGAAAAACCGGATGATTTAGAAAAAAATTTAATATTTTTACACTTTTGTTAGGTTTTAAAGGTAATTCATATAATAAGTACACTATTATTCTATGAATCGTCCTATAAAAGATAGCATGCCATACACGTTACGACCGTTGGTACAAATTGATTAGGTTGTACACGAAGTTGCAACGTTTGTGGGCTAGCTGTATTAAGTTGTGTCTTGGTTGTATGAAAAATCAAAAAGTTTTGATATTTTGCCATTTTGTAAAAAACTATTGCAACGTTTGTGTGCCTGTCGCATACTATTTTATGTAGTATACGTGTTTATTATTGTTGTGACCACCTTGCAGTAAACATTGAATGTGAGTATTATTTGCGGACAACACAAAATGGAGTATTACTTGCTCACGAGTTGGCTACAAAATTAAGTTGTGCATGAGATCGCACACTAAATTGTATCGTTTGTGCGACAAACTTACGACTTGATTACTAGCTAAGTTGTACCAACGGGCGCAAAGTGTATGGCTTACATAACACATATAAATACAACATTTCTTTCGATGTGAGAGCGTCACACAAGTTACAGAAACGAGGCGCAGATTGCATTTATTTTGTATTCCGATTTTACAATGGTAAAGTTTTTATATCTTGAGGCGTTTGTTTACTCTTGTTTTTGAAAGAATAGCTCATATTGAGCTATTTCTTAACTTGAAAATCTGGTGCAGTGCAATAAATATATGTGCAATAAGGCCATATGGCCTTATTTCTCAATCAATTGAGAAATAAGAACATATGGCGTTATTTTTTAATTGATTGATAAATAAAGCCATTATGGTGTTATTTCTCAATTAAAGTTTTATATATTTTTTTTAGTTTCTATTTACTGTGCACACAAAAATTAGCTCTTGCCAATATAATCTGCCTTCTGGCATTCTTAAGTAAGGATATTATGCTCTTGGTTCTATAAAATATCGAAAAGCGAATTCGTTGAGTAAAGTATTTTGTGTAGCCGGCCTCCGGCCGGGCTTAAAGATTTTTTCCTCTCGGTATATCGAAAAGCGGCTTCGCTGAGTAAAGTGTTCTGCATAGCCGGCTTTCGGTGGGCTTAAAGGGTTTTTTCTGTCGTTACGTCGAAAAGCGGCTTCGCTGAGTAAAGTTTTTGTGCCTTCGACCGGGCTTAAGGGTTCTTTCCTCTTGGTATATCCAAAAGCGCCTTTGCTAAATAAAGTTCATAGCCGGCGTTTGGCCGGGCTCAAGGATTTCTTCCTCCCGTTATATCGAAAAGCGTATTCTCTTATTAAATATTTTTGCATAGCCAGCCTTTGACCGGGCTTAGGTATTATCTCTTCTCAATATATCGAAAAGCGGCTTCGCTGAGGAAAGTTTTCCACATAGCCGGCCTCCGACCGGGCTTAAGATTTTTTCCTCCCGAAGGATCGAACAACGCTTTCGTTGAGTTAAGATTTTCTCTTTGGGCAGGCTTATTGGTGAAGCTGCTTTTCGATATACCAAGAGGATAAAATCCTTCCTCAAGAATTTAGATAAGAAATTAATATGCCTTGGAATAACATATGTATATATATATATATATATATATATATATATATATATATATATATATATATATATATATATATATATATATATATATATATATATATATATATATATATATATATATATATATATATATATATATATATATATATATATATATATATATATATATATATATATATATATATATATATATATATATATATATATATATATATATATATATATATATATATATATATATATATATATATATATATATATATATATATATATATATATATATATATATATATATATATATATATATATATATATATATATATATATATATATATATATATATATATATATATATAAAGCAAAAAAAAAAGAATGAAGAAAAACAAAAATTTTATGAAAAAATATATGGCTTTATTTACCAATTGTTTTGATATTTCAAGAATTGCTAGAAGAATATTATCCATTCCACATTCATCCGCATATATGGAAAGGATATCAAAATATAATGAAAACCGAAGATAGTTACACTTGCGTTTCTACTGTCTCCAGTCTAATCCAAACAAAGGATTTTATGAAGTCATCTAATTCGTGCTGATACAATTTAGAAATTACTAAGAGTTTGCTAGCAACAAATATATCCTAAATAGTTCTTTTATATTTAGATCTCAACAACTTATACTCTTGTGTGCCTTTTATAATTAAACATTAATCTAAATATGTGATGATGCTAATGAAGAGGGGCCTTATCTTCCCAGCAAGAATTTTCAAAATAGCTGTTTGGACATTTTTACGATTTTGAGATTATGGCTTGTATCACTGCTTAGGCATGTTTTCCCCACTTTATAAGTAGAATTGTCCCTAAATTGACTGCCGAAATGATTTACATTTGGAGAGAGAACGGAACCTTAACTTCCCTTATATGAAATACATTAGGGAAGTTAAGATGTCATTTCCGAAATTCTATTTTTATACAAAAGGTTTTATATTTTAGTTAATTTTTTCACTCGTACAAAAACACGAAAAACGGAACTCCTTTCAACATTGTATCTAGTTTTAGGAAATTTAACTAACTCAATTTCGGGCTCCGGAAGATAAGGTCCCTTTTCATCAGCATCATTACGTATATCTTGCAAAAATCGCGACTACTCCATACATGCGTGTAAGGACTACTCCATAATGGACCAGGACTAGTCCCAAATTACCCCGAACTTATGCATTAGACGTGGTCCATTTACCATTGCGATGTCCTAGGACTGGACCACGTGGTCCAGATTTGCATTATATCGGACTAACCCAAAAACTAGACCATGTAACTACTCAATGGAGCATCTACAGGTACTAGTTTTGAAACTACTCTATGTCACTACTCCATGGTTCACAAACAGAAAACTAGTTTTCATTTTCACTTTGTAGTCTACGTAAATGATTTTCCCTCAGCTTTAATAAGTCTCCTTTTATGCATTTTTGATTTCTTATAAACAAAACTCAATTTTATTTATTTTTTGGCTTTTACAAAAAAAAAAAATAAACTTTTAACTAAAACATTCATTATAACCACAAATAAACTTATGTGCCATTGGGGCTACCATATTGCTGGTAATTGATGATATTTATGAAATAACATTATTGACAACACTGCATTTCGTGGTAAAACACGAACAGTTGTTTGAAAGTGGTCCATAGCTGCATTACATAGGACCATGTTGTAACTAGTCCATATCAGCTAAAATGGAGCATTTAGACCAATAATTTTTGCAGGATAAGTACATACTTAGTGCAAATGGGATTAAATGTGCCTTTTTTTATTAATTGGCAAGTTTTTTACACACATCTACATGTAATATGGAGTAAAAAAAAAAAGAAAAATAGAACACGAATTTAGTACAACCGGACTGAAGAAAGTAAATTTTTTTTTGAAAATTAGTACACTTATTAAATGTCCTTTTGCATCCCTGCCATATGGCCTTAGACATATGCAATAAGACGGGGTTAACACAGGGCAATTATTGTTTCGCAACTTTTAATTTAGCTGGGAGAGAGACAGCGAAAAAATGAAAATGAAGTTAGTAGAAAAAGTCTTTGTCAATTCCATTTTCAAATTTAAAAGTGATTTGATTACGAAGAAATTTTTCGTTTTTTATTTTCTGAAGAAGCAGCTTGCGGAGTTCAATCCACTTTCGATTAGGCATGTAAGCGATACATCGGCGTCAACATTAAAGAACATTGACTTCAGACTTCAAACGCTTCTTTCGTTTATTTAAATCGTTAATTTAAGTCGTTTATTTAAGTCCCTTAACTTTACACGTTCAAAAGAGAAAGATGTATATCCTTCACATATCAAAAGATACAAAATTTCGTATGTCTTTCAACAGCGTATTCAGATTTTACAATTTTTTGAAAGACTTTTGGCAAAACAAGAGTATAAAATTATGTTGTATGGTGTTTTGTGCATATTACATTATGTAATACTGTAATATCGTTGATTATTGTTATGTTCGAATGCAATTTCGCATCTATTTAGAAATTTAAGTAAACTAAACTTTGCTTCTGAGAATTCCTGGGATCTCTCTCAAAACTCTCAAAAATTTAATTTTTTATTGGTTTGTCTGTAAAGTCTACGCTTGGTTTAAGGTCCATCAAATGCTTTGTCATGTAATGGATATACATAAGAGTTTCTAAAGTAGTGTTTGTTTTTGAATTCAAGCTTTGAGATTTTAGGACATATGGTATGAATCAAAACTTTGCTGCAAAGTAGGTAGAATTCGGAGGGATACAGGAAGAACAAAAATGGTGAATTGGAATAAATTTTTTTCTAAAATCATGCCCTTGAAGCTACCTTTTAGGCATATGTATAATAATTATATGTTCCTGAAGAAAATTTGCTTATGGAAAAAAGAATGATGGTGCATTTTAGAGAAAAAGTCGTAAAAATACAGAATATTTCAGTTTTCATATTAAAAGTTATACATTTACAACTCAGAAGGAATATTTCAATCAAATTTCTTTAAAACAATTTGAAAATTTTCTTGTTTAGCTAAAAAAAAATACTGTTGCGACCAGTGATGTTATATACTTTTTTGAATAGTCTTTACGCAGCCCGAAAAAAATCCCTACTTTTCCCTACGCGCCCAAAAAATTATCTTTACAAAAATCCCTACAACTTAATGTAAATATACGAATGCGAAAAATGCTTTTTTCGAATTTTCGATATTTTATAGGAGAAGGAAAAAACTGAGCTGCAACGTTGACTACTAGAACACGTTGACTACTAGAACACGTTAAAAATGCGATTTCGAAAAATCGAGATACGCCTTTTTTATGTTAAGTCAATGATATATAAAATTTATTTAAATTTTCGAGGTAAAAATATTGCACTATTTTCCGAATTTTATCTAGTTTTAGGAAATGTAGCTAACTTTCGACATACGGAAGACAAATTCCCTTTTTATCGGGATCATCACATATAAAGATATACACTTTTATATGAATTGCACTGTTTTACAAACTTTTATTTTTGGAAAGTTAAAAATTTTCTAATACATTACTAATTAGGATGTGTAAACACGAAATTTTTTTCTGCCATTGTCCAAATAACGACGGTTCATTTGTGTTTTTCGATGCATACTCGTCTTTAAACCGCCACACAGACTCAAAGGCTTCTTCAAATAAAATGAGTTATATATCTACTAGATTACGCGTCGAATATCGGCTAATTGGCTTTGATAAAAATTACGGATCAAACTCAAAATTGTATAAAATTTTTAATTTTTTTAACCAATTTTTGTCATTTCGAAAGCTGTTATGTATCACAAATAATAAAACAAATCCATACTTTTATAATTTTACTGAGTAGTTCATGCAATTAAAAAAATTGAAAGCCATAATGGACCGAAATCGGCCAAAATCTAAAAATGCTGTAATAAAATAAGGAAAAATCTATAATTTTTAAAAATCCCTACATTTTAATGATTTGAAAAATTTTTTCCTTTTTTCCCTATAAGAGAAACCAAAAATTTATAATCGTTGAAATATGTTATATGCCTAAAGTGCCCTATTTTGAGACTTCATAGCTGCACACCTGAGCAATCTGGCTAGCTCACCTTCTTCTTAAATAGCAATTCTCCTCTGCTATGTCCAAGTAAAATTTTATATTGATCGGATTATTAGTTCAGAAATGGATGATTTGTTTCCAAAATATAAACATTTTTTTATAAAGAAATTCACAACGTGTACTAATGTCTTAAGTACTAACATAGTACAACATTATAAAGAGGACATATTTGAATACTCTGTCATGTACTCAAATACTAAACTACGAGGGCGGATCAATAAGTCCGTGAATGAAACACAGTTTAATACTAAGTGATCAGCTGGAAACAGTCTTGAAGTTTCTTGATGAATTTTCCTATTTTAAAGTTGCGATATTTCGCGAACTAGGCAAAGCTGTAAGCTAAGATTTTGCGCTAATAGTAGTTTTGCGATGCCTATGATTCGTACTAAAGTTTTCACATGATTTTGTGAAATAAGTCCTGTAAATTTTTGATGAATTTTCCTATTTTAAAGTTGCGATATTTCGCGAACTAGGCAAATTAGTGAGCTAAGATTTTGCGCTAATAGCAGTTTTGCCATAGGCATCATTCGTACTAAATTTTTATCAAAATCCATTAATAATGTATACAATTTAATTTAATAAAAAAATATCTGTGTGTTTTTAGAAATTGCATTTGCCTGTACTGTTAATCGAGTCGATTTAAAAACGGCCAAAAAATTAAATCCACTAATAGCAAACTTTTTCAGACTTTTTTGCAGTTTCATATTTTTTAGAGCTTAAAATATCATATCTGAAACTAATTTACTATATACGTTTTAAAATACATCAATGGGCGCATTATTTATTTTTGGAAAACAGAACAGGGTCGTATATTTTTTTATTAAGAATATCAACAACAAACATACAACTATTATATAACGTTAGTACCTAGAAAAGTTAGATCACTTAGGACGAATTTGTGAATTCCTTTTTTATGTATGTATTGGGTAAATATTTCTGGCTACATACATACGTATTAAATCATCTTATGATAAAAAAATTAAAAGATCGATGTATCGTTTCTTTTACCGACGTGGATCCATCGATGTTTTGGGACATGGATGATTTTTAGAAAGATGTTGCATACCTTCTTTCGATCGGAATGGTATTCTGTGACATGTCTGATAATTTAGCAACTTTTAGCCATTTGTTCCTAAAAACAATTTTATTCAATATATTTTATAGAAACACACAAAATATCATTGATATTGCGCATTAAATGAAAACCAATGGACCAGGGTACATATGCATATATTATTCTTTAACGTCGAATATCTTCCTACCTAACCTAACCAGATATCCAGTTAAACACTTAAAAATTTTATTCCACTTAAAAATGTTATTCCGCTTTTAACATAAACAGCTCGATTTTTTGATTTTTCAAATTAAAAAAGCCGTATTAAATTATGAAGCGTGTTCGATCTTAAAAAAGCGGAAAGCTCCTGCCAAAAGCGAAGTGTTTTATAAGAAAATCAAAGTGTAGTTAAATATTTTAAATCGAATAATCGAAAATAAGTGCCTGATACACACGAGGTGCCCAACTTTGGGACATTGTGGCGACGGACAGTGGACCAATTCACGAGGATGCGGTCAAAAATCCATAACATTAATTGGATTGAATTTGTAAAAGCTGTTTTTTTTTTGTTTAGTTGGTAGGGCACCCTGATCCCCCCAGGATAAAAAGTGCTTGTTTTCAGATTTTTCTTCTTTTTCAAACCAAAACCTATCTGTAAACCAAATTTGAGGTTTGTAGCTATTGAGGAAGTGGCCTGTACAAATAAGGTCGACCTAGTCCCCCCCCCTTCGATGAAAAGTAGCATTTTGAAAAATTTTCTGATTTCAAGACCTAACTGTTTACAAAATCTCATCTCTATAGCGGTAGTGGAAATGCCCCATAACATTGACGAGTGAGTGAGTTGTATTCATAAATTTTACACAGAATATCGGGCGGAACCAGGCGTATATACAATCGGGTGTAGGCATGTATGAGAGGGCTCGGACTACAAAATATTGTAATATTTTTTGGCGTGTTTGGACGGGAAGGAGTTATGCTCTATTAAGTAGGAGATTTTCGGGCAATGAAGACATAAAAAAGTCTAAAAATTTCAAAAAGACAAATAGCCGTATGCAAGAAATATTTTACTTTAGCTTTAACATAGTGTCCAAACCTGATGAGTTTTCATCATAACACCTAATATAACGCCGGCAGAGAAATTGTAAATTTTTCATTCATATCAATACTTAGGGGTAGACGTTGATGAATTTATATCATGATGAATCATATTTTCTTCTTCGTCGTACAGCTAAGATCGAACATTTAACCTGTATATGTACAGCAATAACCAAAAAAAAAAATAATGAATATTTTTATTATAAGATTTATGTAATAAATATCAGAAAATTTATGGTTTTTCATTAAAAATATTTATTTCTTATAATTTTATTTTAATAAAGAAAATAAACAAAGTAAAGTAAAAACAACAAATAAAATTGCGTTTCATATCATAATATATTCATCTGAGCTTGACCCCTGATGATTATATCACAACGCTGATATAACATTAATGAATTGAGTCTATACGTGATGAACTTTCATCATGATATCCAATTGACATTCATCATGATATAAATTTATCAGGTGTGTAGTAATTACCAAGCACTTTAAGGCACATAACTATGTTAAGAAATTACATGCAAATTTTTTTTGTGATTTTTAATAAATACTGGTAACACCACCGTGTCCAACAACCACTTCATAGTTTATGATGTACAAAAACGAATACAATTTCATTCGAGTAGTCAGATATGTAAATACCTTTTTATTATTTTTAAGCGGGGAATGAAACCGAACCTGAACCCAAACGGGTTCAGGTTCGCTGTTTATAAAGACTTTGAACCCGAACCCGTTGAACCCGAAAATTCAGCAAGGTTCGGGTTCAAAAATAAAAAAAGATATTTAATAGAAGAATAATAAAAAACATTACATTTCTTGCATGCAAAAAAAATTAAAAACAAAATCAAAATAAAATAACGACCAAAGCAAATTCATACCAGGTGGCAGCACCCCGAAACAGTGATGTTATATACTTCTTTGAAAAGTCTTTACGCAGCCCGAAAAAATACCTACTTTTCCCTACACGCCCAAAAAATTATCTTTACAAAAATCCCTACAACTTTTAAATGATAATATATTAATGTAAATAAGCCCCTTTGTGTTTAATATACATATATATATGTATATGGCTTAATACGAAAAAAGCTTGTCTCGAATTTTCGATATTTTAAAGGAGAAAGAAAAAACTGAGCTGCAACTTTCTTAGTTCTTTAAGAACGTTGATTACTAGAAAACGTTAACGCGATTTCTCAAAAATCCAGATACGCTTTTTTATGTTAAGCCATTGATATATAAAATTTATTTAAAGTTGTTATACAAATTTTTCGAATTTCGTGGTAAAAATAATGCACTATTTTCAGAGTTTTATCTAGTTTTAGGAAATGTAACTAACTTTCGACCTACGGAACACAAATTCCCTTTTTATCGGGATCATCACATATAAAGATATACACTTTTATATGAATTGCACTGTTTTACAAACTTTGTTTTTAGAAAGTTTAAAATTTTCTAATGCATTTTTTAAAGGTACATATTGCTAATTAGGATGTGTAAACACGAAAAAATCTTTTCGACCATTGTCCAGGTAACGACGGTACATTTGTGTTTTTCGATACACGCTCGTCTTTAAAGCGCCGCACAGGCTCAAAGGCTTCTTGGAATTAAATGAGCTATATATCTACTAAATTACGCGTCGATTATTGGCTTTGATCGGGTAAAAAAATTACGGAGTTATAATTGATCAAACTTAAAATTTTATAAAATTTTTCACTTTTTTTAACAAATTTTTGTCATTTCGGAAGCTGTTATGTACCACAAGTAATAAAACAAATTCATAGTTTTATAATTTTATTGAATAGTTCATGCAATTACAAAAGTTGTAAGTTATAATGGACCGAAATCGGCCAAAATCTAAAAATGCTGTAATAAAATAACGAAAAATCTATAATTTTTAAAAATCCCTACATTTTGATGATTTGAAAAAATCTGTCCTTTTTTCCCTACGGTCATTTTTTTTAGACAAAAATCCCTACGAATAGGGATTTTTCCCTACATATAACATCACTGCCCCGAAAGCTGACTATTTTTGCAATTTTTAAAAGTGCCGAATGGTTGCAAAATTTTTTTGCTTCTTCTTGTTCTGGGTATTTCTAATAATTTCTTATTTGAAATAATTTTCTTATGTCAAAGTTAAAAAAGTTTTTTTCAAAGCTAAATAAGTTAAATTTATTTAAATTAAAAAGAAAAAGAATATACTTCCCAGTTCGGTAAGCCGAATCCGAATAAATTTCTCGGTTTCCAAAAATAAATAATGCCCCTCCCCCCATTGATGTATTTTAAATCGTATATAGTAAATTAATTTCAGATATGATATTTTAAGCTCTAAAAAATATCAAATTGCAGAAAAGTATGAACAAAGTTTGCTATTAGTGGATTTAATTTTTCTAAATCGAGCGTTTTTAAAACGACTCGATTTACAGAACAGGCAGGATAGTGTTTAAACGTATTAAAGTGAATGTAAAATTGATTTATGTATTTTATTATTAAGCATAATAGTTTCGCATGTTTAAATTTTGGATTTAAGCCCGAACCCGAACCGGAACCCTGAACCGAACCCGAACTTTTCATTTTGATTAACCCGAACCCGAACCTGAACCCATTCTTTTCATGGTTTCAGTCCCTGTTTTTAAGTAAAGCAAGTTAATTTAAAAAAAGGAGTTTCTGTCATGGTAGTAAATCATATAAACATTTCTATGAAATCAAAGTAATATATACATATAATACCTAGTTTATACGCAGAGCTTATTTGCAAATAAAAACGTAAAATGCTGCCAAATCCTTTTTTATTGTAACTTATTAAATCACTGATTATTCATCTATTTGTGAATATATTTATCTATTTATTATTTTTTTATTAACAAACATATGTAAAGAAGCAACCCAAACTTCTTATTTGCAAATAGCGCGTTAATCAGTAATTGTTTTCGTGAGTTATTAATTTACAATAAAAATACATACTTGGTAGCACTACGTTTTTATTTGCAAATAACTCTTGCGTATAAACGTACTATGTATATGATGAACAAAGAAAAATTGACACAATTTCTGTTATTTGAATAAAATGCGTATTTGAATATTAGCTCTTTCGATTTGTTTTGAATGTATATCAATCACTAAGAAATTTTTTTTATATGTATTTTTTTGTACTTTTATGAATTTTGCTATTAGATAATATGGTGATGTTTTCCATCACATGAAAGAAATTATTAATTTAAGCTAAGACTTCAACATTTATTATCAGATGTAACATGAATCAATATTTGCTATAATAACAAAAATATTTGAGGTATAAAATACACATTTTGGAAATATCAAGTTAAAGTAGTCTTAACAAACGTGAGTACCTACTTTAAAATTTTGATATGAATAATTTTTTTTATACAATTTACTCAACAATGCTTGGCAAAGCTCCTTCGAGTTTTTTGCATACAGCCACAGTCTAACCAGACGCGACACGAGCCGGAAGATATTGCCTACTCAGCCGACGCGGACAGCATCACAAAAGGGAAATAAGAAAGTATTATTGTTTCGTTTTGTTTTGTTTTACGCATACATTTGTAAAATTTGCAACACTTTTAATTGAATAAAATGAAACAACAACACTAATCGTTGTCTCTTTCTCAACTGGCCGGCATAAAAACCTGATTTGGGCAATTTTCAATTGTCAAAGTATACGTGTCTGGTTAGACTGTAGTACAGCCGAAAGACTTTATATAAAATTTATTTCGCTTCAAAGTCTTTTAAAGCAAAAAACTTATAGTCATTCAAAAACTAAAATTTACCAAACAATTTTTAAATTTAACAGGGTACTTTGGTGGCAAAATAGCAATTTTTCGACAATTACTTGCAAAAAATCTAATGATGCAGTTCTATAGAGAAATGTTTCGCTAAGAAAAATCCATAACATATTTTTGAAAAATTTTGTCTGCAAAAAAGTCTAGTAAAGTTACTCAAATATTGTACAACGAAAAGTAAAGAAAATTTTCATGCAACTCATTAAAAATTTTTCAGTGTTAAAATTTTAGTAATTTTTTTTAAATACTTTTCTTCGACATTTCCTCGCTTAAAAACAATAAAAAGAAAAACTTTTAATTTAAGCTCAAGGTCATTTATTTCTTTTTTTTTATCAAGTGTTATGTTTTTCTTCCGACAGAGTTTGTTTGAATTTGGAACGATTTTCCGTCATCGCACGTCAAATTTGGTTGATAAACAGACCGGTTTCAGTTATGTGTCATCTTCAGTGTTCTATTGAATACTAAATAATTAATAGAACACTGAAAATGGCACATAGGTAGGGTTTGGGAATCGGGAATTCCCGGAAAAAGTTTAAAAGTAGACTACCCGGGAATATTTCAAAAATTTTCCACAAAAACAGCAAGTTAAAATTACACGTTATTTCATAAATATATAGACTTTTTTGACAAATTTATTTATAGAATGGCGTAAGTGACCGCCAAATTTATTTTGATTCATATAAGAAATTTGTATTATAATCCTGTTTTTCTTTAATATCAAAACTTTCAATGTTTTTATAAATATTAGACAAATTTGTTTGACTGACTGTACGACTAAATTTACATGATGAAATTGTTTAATTTCTCTTTTAAAGTTGCTGTGTTTTTCATCGTCTGTTTAAATACTGATACCCTGTTCATCGATGTCAAAGGATATTTTTCATTCTTACATTTTCATTTGAAACAAAAACAAATTCAAAAACTTTGTCCTTGTTTCAAATGCAACTGTAAGAAAGAAAGAATTCCTTCGACATCGATAAACAGGCAGTAAAAGGTCCATACATTTTTTTGATACAAAATAAAAATGTAAACGGTGCAAACTTATACAGATATTTCATAAAAATTGCATGAAATTTAAGGGATACCATTTCTCTTAAGCCAAGAAAAATTAATGCTTGATTCGAAAAGTACATTCAAGATGAATTTAGTAGTAAACGAACTTTGAGTGATTTTCCGCAGAATTAGTGAACAAATTTTGGAAAGTGTAGTGGAAATTTTAAGCTCATAAAAGCTGTAAAAACTTTGAGTTGACACTACTTAAATTTATTATTAGTGCACGCAATTATTAAAACCCTGAAGGAGATGTTTTAAGACAAATAAAATGAATAATCAAAGACATTTAAACAGACTGTGGCTCAGAATATGTAATATTCGGAGCAGCTGAGCATAGTAGTGTGAGTTGCTTCTACTTAACGATAAGAATCGTCCTGGAAATTTATCGAGAAAGATAAGAAACATTACGGCAAGTTCTTTATAAAATGATTTGGAGGCCTTAAAATAAAATGTTTAACTAATTGTGATATACCCGACTAGAAATTGTCCCAATACACACATTGGGGCCCAGTTGGGAATGTATGTGGCAAACCCAAAATCCTTTTCCCTTTCGGGATCTGGCTGGGAATTAGTTGGAAAATGAAAAAAACAGTAAATACACCCCGATTGGGATCTTCTGGGAACTTCCCGATGAGATCTTGTGGGGATTTCCCGGTGGGGAGCTTATAACGTTTGCTTCATCAGGTCCCAAATACGTTTCTGCGTTACATCCCAATTCGGGAACCAATTGGACAACCCTATTGGGTCCCAATTGTGTGCTCATGAAAATTTCTAGTCGGGTAGTCGTCAATTAGTTTTTATAGAATCTGCTACTGTGTAATAACTATAAACTCTATTTGCTTGAATTCACTTAAAATATTTAAAAATTTGTTTTGGAATTGCTTTTGTATTAACTTTTATTTAAAAAGAATGCTTACATTAATAAAACAATCGAAATTTCACCAATTTTTATTTAACAAAGCTATTTAATTTAGAAAATTAACTTTTCCCGGGAATCTCCGGAATGTTATTTTTTCATTCCCTTTTCCCGGGAAGTAGAAAAGTTTGTGTAATTTCAAACCCTACACATAGCCGAACCGGCCTACAAAAACCACACGTCTTTACTGTTTTACATATCGATGGTCATACGTTGACAACACGTAACTGATTTTTTATTATTTTTCACAAAACGCAGAAAAAGTTACATAAATCGTTAAAAATCGATGCTATCCTCAATATAAAAAACCGAAATTAGTTAAGAGTAAGTATGTACTTAATGATTCTCAGTTATTTTATTTCGTGGCTAGTAACGCTTTCAGTATAATTGTAATATAATTTCTTCAAATAAAAAGTAGTAAAAATATACTATTGTCCTTTTACTAACAAAACAAAGTTGTTTGGATTACATATCGTTACCCTAATATAGAAACGCCCTAAATCATTAAATTTTTTTTAAATCGATTTTTTACTCATATTTCGATATATGAACCTCTAAAATATCGAAATAGGCAAAAACCACCGATTTGAAAAGTACAATGAAATAGGGCGTTTCTATATCGAGTTAACAATATGTTGTTTAAGAGATATGAGCCATTTTGATTGGCTTTATAAAATTGAACATTTGCAGTTTTCCTTAAAAACAAGAAGTTAGGGGGTTGGGTATAAAACTCCGAAAATAGCGTTATGTAATATGTGAATGGCCCCTGAAGACGAAAGGAAATTTGCTGAAAATTACGAATCTGTAAAAAATTATGGCTTTAGTATATATTAAAACCTCCATATTTTGCTATTTGGAAGTAATAAAACTGTTTTGATATTTTCACGATAATACTTATATATGAAAGATACAGAATCTATAAGTTTGGATTAACGCAGAAAGCCATGTTGTTCATTGTTGTTATTATTCTGTAATTGTTGTTGTTTTGCTAGGAATTTAAGTTTTTTGGATAACCATAAAATAATTGTCCATGTTATGATTCACAACTAAGTTTATAGTTGAGATGTAGTTATTAAATCCTTATTATGAATTACAACTCAAGTAAAGTTTCAATAAATTGTTCATCAAAGTGAGACAACTACTCTTCATCAGTTACGTTTTTGTTTTTAATTCGAAAATATCAAAAATATCCATTGTATTGATGCGATTTTATTATATCAAAATCACTGTTGCCAACTTTTTTCGCAAAAATATCGCGAGTTAAAAAAAGCTAGAAAATAGCTAAATGTAAAATATTTCCAAAAATTTAGCGATAAATCGTTAAAAACTTTAATTTAAAATTTATAATTCACAAATTCCTCAAAAAAATAGGTAAAACATAGTCAAAATAAACAAAAGAGGAAATAATTAGCGATTTATCGTAAAACTTTTAAAAATTCAGTGAAGAAAATGATATTTCCCTCCAAAAACAGGCAACAGTCAACCAGAAAAATTTTTGCGGCTGAGTGACAGTCAGCGGCATTATAGGTGTTTGACTGATATTGTGTATCAAAAAATGCCAGTCAAGAGTTATTCTTTGTAGCATAAACACAAAATATATATTTTGTGGAATAAACTTCGAAACTTTTACGTGGGAAATTATTTTTTAAGGAATTCATATATTCTAATGAAATGCAAGTTTGTCTGTGTGAGATGTTAAGACAACATCATACGAGTAGTTGTTAAATTATAAGAAACTAGCTGTGCCCACTGCGTTGCCTGCCCGGAATTAAGTTTTGATTAGCTGTAAAAGTAAAAAGTAAAATCAGCACATAATACATTTTTTATAAGGATGACAAATTAATTAGATTTATTCATTAATTAAAGAAGAAACTAAACATGATCATTTACGGTTAGTTTTTTTTAATAGAAATATGTACGTACGTATGTAAGTTCATCATACTTTTTTCTTGTTTATATATTTATAGCTTTTAACCGCGATTTCCCTTGCAATCATATATTTGATAAAAAATTAAGTGTTCTCATACCCCATCTTTGCCCTAGTTTAGAAAAAAGCTAATATAAGCGATCTATGAGACCATTTAAGTAACGATCTATTTATGTTTCAAATTTTGTAGATAGTTTCGGAGATGCAGAAATCGCCCAGTAACCTTCTCTTGATAATAGAATTGAACAATTTAAAATTTATGGGTGATTCAAGTAGAGATACTTTTTTCAATAGCCTTTTTTTGACAGATCACGTGTGAGTTGTGTCATGCTGTAATGTTATTTTTGTTTAGTATTGTTTGGCATTTTATAATGGAAAGACTTACGCCAGAACAGCGTTTACAAATCGTTTAACTTTATTACGAAAATTCAAGTTCTGTGAGGAATGTGTTTCGAGGCAAATTGTGTTTAGCGATGAGGCCCATTTCTGGCTCAATGGGTATGTAAACAAACAAAATTGCCGCATTTGGGACGAAGAGCAGCCTGAAAAAACAACGTTTTGGTGTGGTTTGTGGGCCGGTGGAATCATCGGTTCATATTTCTTTAAAAATGATGCTGGTGCGAACGTAACCGTCAATGGCGACTGTTATCGTGCCATGATAACCGACATTTGGTTTCAGCAAGACGGTGCCTCTTCCCACACATCGCGTCAATCAATGGATTTATTGAGAGAACATTTCGGTGAGCACATAATTTTACGTTTTGGGCCGGCCGATTGGCCACCAAGATCGTGTGATATCACACCTTTAGATATTTTCCTGTGGGGATATGCAAAGTCTAAAGTTTATGCGGACAAGCCCGCTTCGATTCAGGCCTTGGAGGAAAACATCACGCGTGTCATTCGCCAGTTACCAGTCGAAATGCTCGAACAAGTCATCGAAAATTGGACTCAACGGATGAACCATCTACGACGTAGCAACGGCCTACATTTGATAGACATAATCTTCAAAAAATTAATGCCAAAGAATGTTCTTTTAAATGATAATAACCATTCTCCATTAAATTTGAATTTTCTGTGTTTTTGTTTTTTCTTTAAAAAAGTAGGGAACCTCGAAATGGATCACGCGTTATTTTTAAAGCTATCACAATTGCTCCCAAACACCCTTCTTGATCTTACTTTAGTTAAAAATATATGTATAGGGTATGTGTCCTTTTGGAAGGAGATCTACATATATGCATGTGAATTAGGGTAATGACAAATTTTTTTATAACAAATTTACCTATCACCATGTGAAAGCCAATATTAAATTAATAATAAAAATCGTCATTTTGACAGAAAAACCTTCCGCACCAAAATAAATTTCTAAAAACCCACAGATATTTTTATTATATTAATATAAAAATAAATTGTTTATTAATTTTTATAAAATTTAGTATAAATTATGTCTCTGACAAACCTACTTTCTATGTGCGAATGATTGTGAGGTTCGGCTTCGAGCCAGCAATAGCTCCCAAATGGAACCGCAAGCTACAGGATCAATAAAAGACACTCCGGATGATAAAAATAGCAATTTTCAAGTAGTTTGCGTTATTGGCAAGAAAGGGTAGTTATTTAATCAGGTGTACTTATCCTTGAATCTTGAATTGAAATTCTTCCCAATTAAATTCAATATGGTGAACAATTTTATTCGATTCTATTCTTTATGGTATATAAAACAACTATATGGCGAGACTGTGCAAAGAACAACGAATATAATCAGAAAATTACACAAAATCATGAAAAACTGCAAGAATAAATCACATGATTGATGTAATGGATGCAGCGCCCCGTAGAGGTCAGTTCAGAGATATCTGGCAGTACCCACTGTAGATCAGGGATGGATACCCGTCCTGGTTCAAACATGAACAACTACTATTAGTGCAAAATCCTAGCTAAGTACTTTGCCTATTTCGCGAAATATCGCAACTTTAAAATAGGAAAATTCATCAAAAATTTACAAAACTGACTTCACAAAATTATGCATATACTAAAAATTACTTATCTTAGATATTCTATTAAGATGTCATATTAAAGGGCACACAATAGCCCTTAAAATGACATATGCCTTGATTTTATTTTGCATTATTCAGAGGTTAAATTTTACGGTCATTATGATCGCGGGCGATTTTCTCGAAGAATTATATTTTTAAAATTCTTAAAAAAAATGCATGTTAAGGGCAACGTTGTTCCCTTTAACATGACACCTTAATGGAATATCTAGGATAAGTTGTTTTAAATATATACATATTTCAGTGAAGTCAGTTTAATAATTTTTGAGGAATTTTCTTATTCTAAAGTCGCAATATTTGGCGAGCTAATCAAAATAGTGAGCTTAGATTTTGCACCAATATTAGCTATGCCAGAGGCATCATTCGTACTAAATTTTATTAAAATGAAAAGGAGTAAGGAAAACTGGTTGGTAGGTTTTATATCTTTTAACAAATAGACCAATTTTAAACTCGTTTGGTGCGGGAGCTTTTTTGACAACATCATAAAAGCAATATGGCGTTTCTTTATATTTTTATGGCCATTTTTGCTAGGGCATGTAAAGTTTGAAATTTGCAAAAATAGTAAAAAGTCAAACACTAACGTGCATGTTTTAAAGCGGCTGCTAGACAGATCAATATTTAGCTTCTATATAAGTGTTTGTGTTCGTTTGTTATGAAAATCAAAAGCATTTTGATATTCTCCAATATTTCTCCTCCGTATTTTTTTTAACAAACGCACACAAACACATATATTGAAGATGAATATTTACCTGTCTGGCATTCGCTTAACATTCATCAAAATCGGTTGGATAGTTTCCGAGAAGCAGAAATTGTCCCCGAACCCTCTTGATCCTAATTTTGAAAAAATATTTAACCTATGTGCCCTCTTAGACGTAGAACAATCAATGTTTAAAATTTAATCAAAATCGGCGAGGCAGAAATAGCCCATCTGCACCCGTCGTGGTTCATAGAGGAATAAATCGCTCCTCTGGCCGCTCTTGGTCCTAGTTTTGAAAAATATATAGCCTAGGTGTTCTTTTGTACGTAGGTATATCTATGTTTTGAATTTCATCAAAATCGGTTGGATAGTTTCGGAGAGGTAGAAATTGCCCCTCTACCCACCACTACTGATCCTCGTTTTGAAAAACAATAAAGCCTTTGTGCTCTTTTGTATGCAGATCTATCTATGTTTTAAATTTCATCAACATCGGTTAAATAGTTTCGGAGAGGCAGAAATTGCCCCTCTGCCCGCCTCTTGGTCCTAGTTTTTAAAATATATAAAGCCTTTGTGTTCTTTTAAACGTAGATGTACATATGTTTCAAATATCATCAAAATCGGTTCAGCCGTTTAGTCGATAAAGCGTAACAAGCGAACAAAGTTACTCTCACATTCCGCCGAGGACGGACAGATGGACTGGAGAGCGAACATCGTGCTCACGTTAATAGGGTTTTGCTTTTCTTTTGACTATGGAACCCTAAAACTCTTGCTTTAATAGATCTTTGCTAAAACGTTAATAAATATTTTCTGGGTATGTGGGGTTAACCGCCCATCGACCCACTGCTAAGCACTTTAATGTAACCCTATATACCGTATGTCCGTTTAGAGGTTCCATTCTACATTTTGTTGAAAAATTTAAAAAATCGGACCGGTGGTTCCGGATATTACTTCTTACAAACATATAAACATACAATCTTTTCCTCTTTATAATATTAGAATAGAGTAATTCTGAGTGAATTCAACAAATATCTGTGCCGTATGGCTTTTAATTTTAATAAAAAATTTTGAGACAATCTTGTAGGTACTAGAAACACATAACCGCCATCTTTTTCATTTATTATTGTATAGCTTCTGATTAGTGGCCACCCGAAATAAAAAAATTGACCAATTTCATATACTTCTATAATTGCTCTAGCTTTTTAAGTAGAAAAGACATTGAAACGATTCATGCTTTGTTTTATAGGGCAGTAATGATTATATAATATTGCTATGCAAAACTGAACTGGAATAATTATATGGCCGAAAAGTGGCCACTTGAAAATTACACAGTTTTTTTTCTCATTTTATCGATTTTCAACTGAACCCTGTGTGAACCCTGTTGAGCGTAAAGCGTTGAGTTTTTTTTTTGTAGTGAAGAAGGAAACCCTATGATACCATGACTTAAGTTTCATTGTGCTAAAATATTATCTTCTGCAAAAATAAAGGTGCGAAAACCTGAAATTTTTAGAATATATAGCCTATACTTTGTTCATTATGTGCACTAAGTGACAATCTGTTATTTTCATTTGTTCACGAGATATTATTTTTTAAATGAAAATAGGACAAAAAATTTGTATTTTTTGAGCCCTTTTTATTTGCCTCATATTTTACTTTCTAATTTTTCTAGTAGCACTTAAAAAAATCATATCTCGTGAACAAATGAAAATAACATATTGTCACTTAGTGCACATAATGAACAAAGTATAGGCTATATATTCTAAAAATTTCCCCACATCGGGTTTCGGGCCCATTATTATTGATAAAAATTGGACTTTTAAAAAACTCATATTTCGTAATAGAGAGAAAATATCAAAACGGCACTAAGTGGATATAATAACGAAGTACTGACCTCTATTTTCTGAAAATATCAGATTTTTATCTTTATCTCCACATGGCTTTTTTGAAGCTCAAAGTTGAGCATTTTGTAAAACTTATAAATATTCGCACCTTTATTTTTGCAGAAGTTAATATTTTAGCATAATGAAACTTATGTCATGGTATCATAGGGTTAGCTTCTTCACTACCAAAAAAACTCAACGCTTTACGTTCAACAGGGTTCAGTTGAAAATCGATAAAATGAGAAAAAACTGTGTAATTTTCAAGTGGCCTCTTTTCGGCCATTTATTTATTCCAGTTCAGTTATGCATAGCAATATTAAATTATCATTGCTAGTGGTCTGAAACAATGGATGGTACTATAGATACTATCGATAGTTTTTGTCTATCGATTCACTATCGATAGTTTTCAATACTATCGATAGTTGTCGATAGTTTTTGTTTTTTTAATTATTAGGTTCGATAGGGTATCTTTTGGGTAAAATTTAATAAAATGAGAGTATCCAAGAACTAATCCCACTAAACTCAAAATTACGGGAACAGCAGTTCTAGGGAACGACTAAATTTACCAAAACTTGTAAATTACTGTAAGCTTTTTGAAATATTAATTGCTATGCGTATTTTTCGATGTTGCTGTTTATTTTGTTATATATGAGATTTAAAAAAAGTGGGTAAGGTAAAGAATGTTGGAAAATTCAGAGGCAACAACTTCTTAGAAGTATATTGTTTGTAAATCCTGTTTATTGAGGTTCAATATATTAAGGTGAAAATTCCCGGGAATTCCCGCACTATTTTTCCGGGAAATTGGGATTGAAAATTTTGTGGAATTCCCGGAAAATCCTGTGAAAACTGTAGTGGCATGTCCAAAATTTTTCCTGTCCCCGGTCAAAAAATATGAAGTGCACAAAAAATAAGCTACTGAAGTCTAAAACCAGTCTGTTTTGTATTTAGGAGATCAAAATTTTATCCGTCAAAAAAACTGCTAATCGTCGGCTAAAACTTATATGAAGAAAATTTTACTACCAGAAAAAAGTTTATGAAATTGGTAAAATTTTTTTACTTCGGGTGGCCACTAATCAGAAGCTACACAATAATAAATAAAAATGATGGCGGTTATGTGTTTCTAGTACCTACAAGATTGTCTCCAATTTTTTTTTTATTAAAATTAAAAGCCATACGGCACACCTATTTGTTGAATTCACTCAGAATTACTCTATAGATAAAGATTAAATAATTAAATATTCAAAAGTATCTTTCACAACAGATGAATTTTTGACTCACTGAAGTTCTAGAAGTTATGCTTAACTCTGAGACGCACTTGACTGCTAGAAGTTTTTTTTTAAATCAACGGATATACTCTCTACGACACAACGGACCGGTAGAGCTTGTGGTGGCTCGGGTATACTAATAAAATCGCGATCAAAACACTACTTAATGAGTGATCATTGTGAAGACTATCTTCAAGCAACTAACATCTGCATTTAAGCTTTTCATCAAAACCTGGTGATTTCATCAATTTACTCTCCTCCCAGGTACTCTATTACAGAAAATCAATATAGTAGATTTTTTAATTCACTAGGCCCACGCTTTTTGGCCGCCGGTGATTACAACGCTAAGCACACGTTCTGGGGATCTCGCCTCATCACGCCAAAGGGTCGCGTTTTGTTTGACACAATTTCAAAAATGCGGTTAAATGTTATATCAAGTGGGCAGCCAACTTACTGGCCAACAGATCGCCGAAAAATACCTGTAGTTATTGATTTTGGAGTAGTAAAGGGTGTGCCCAGCGAAATGATCCAAGTTGAAGCATCTTTAGATTTGTATTCAGATCACTCACCAACTATTGTCACTATATATTCACATACAACATATTCACCCACTTGTGATTTAACGATGACAACCACACGTATAAATTGGTTTTTATACAAAAAATATTTGAGTGCTCATTTCCCAGAAAATATTCCATTAAAAATGCCTGCTGACATAGATGACTCTATTAGAATGTTTGAGGCAAACCTTAAGCAAGCTGCTCTAAATGTTACTACTACAAATCTTCAGGTGAGATATAATAACATTTTTTCAGCAGATGTAGAACGGCTTTTATCCGAAAAAAGAAGAGTTCGTAGCGAATGGCAACGCTACAGATCCCGTCAGCTAAAATCTAGGCTGAAGGAATGTACTAAACAGCTGAAAACTCTACTAGAATATCAAAAAACCGCTTCTCTACAAAATTTTCTGAATGGGCTCGACGCAACACCTTAAACAGACTATTCGCTATGGAGAGCAGCCCGAGGCCTGAAAAGACCAGTGATATTTAAGCCTCCATTGCGAGCTTCGGATGGAGACTGGGCAAGAACTGGCGCTGAAAAAGGTAATCTGTTTGTAAACCACTTGCAGAAAGTATTTACTCCAAATACGTCTGATACTACAGTTGAGCTGCCACCAGTCCTCGCTATACCAGATGTTACTTTGAGGTTCAATATTCGTGAGATTGAACACTATATTGCAGGCTTAAACTCGAAAAAAGCTCCAGGCGCTGACAAAATAAGCAATAAAATGCTTTATGCTTTTAGAGCTACTCTATACTGCAAAACGGATAAGTCTATTTATTTTTAACAGTATTTTGCGCCTCAAATGCTATCCCGCAGAATGGAAGGTTTCGCTGATTACCATTATACCTAAACCAGGCAAAGATCATACGAAGGTGGAGTCCTATAGGCCAATTGTCTAACATGTCAAAACTATTTGAAAAGCTACTTATGAGTAAGCTAACACCCATAGTGAATCGTACTGGATGCATTCCAGACCACCAATTCGGTTTTAGGAGACAACATAGTACGATTGAACAAACACATAGACTCGTGAACGTGGTTAGAAAAACCTTCGAAGAAAAGAAATATTGTTTTGCGCTCTTCATCGACGTTTCTCAGGCTTTTGATAAAGTATGGCACGCAGCTTTAATACATAAACTAAAGCAAAACCTACCCGAAAACATCCTTAAACTTTTAGAAAGCTACTTAACTGAGCGAAAATTTGTTATTAAAGAAGGTAATTTCAAAGCCGTACGCAACCCATTGAAGCCGGAGTTCCTCAAGGCAGCATCCTCGGTCCTGTATTATGTCTGATATATGCCTCTGACTTGCCGGTAAGCAGTAACATACACATATCAACATTCGCTGATGATACAGCTTTTCTAAGTGTTCACAAAAGCCATCAAGAAGCCACCCGCAATTTCCTAGATTATATACCCCAGTTGGAACAATGGCTAAAACAATGGCGGATAAAAATTAACGAACAAAAATGTATACACATTACTTTTACATTGTGCAAAGAAACCTGCCCACCTATATAAATAAATAACCAAACTATACCTCAACACACTGAAGTAAAACATCTCGGTGTTCATCTTGATCTTCGTCTAACATGGAAGTCACACATATATGCAAAGGTGACCCAAATGAAATTAAAAGCAGCTCAAATAAATTGGCTCATTGGAAGGAACTCTACTCTAAGCCTAGATTGTAAACTTCTTCTATACAACTCCATTCTAAAACCAACATGGTCCTACGGAATCCAGTTATGGGGCACTGCCTCGGTATCAAATGTAGAAAAAATTCAAAGGCAACAAAATAAAATACTCCGTACGATTACAGCAGCCCCATGGTATGTCAGAAACAATCGAATTCATAAAGACCTAGATGTGCCGCCGGTTAAAACAGTGTTTTCTAAACACGTGACAAACTACATAAAAAGACTTGAGTTGCACCCAAATCCCCTAGCCCGAAACATCATTAACTTTAGAGGCCACACTCGGCTGAGAAGGAGGGACACTCTTGCTCTCAGCCGAACACGAGAGACGTAAACAACCAAACAACCAACCGCTGAAACAAATATTTTTGTCTGGCACTGGCTGGACTTAAAAATTAAAATTTTAGAGTTAAGATTTGATTACTTATTGTTAGTTCAATTTTATTGAAGGTACAATAAATAAATACATATAGCCGAAAAAAAAACTCAAGTTATACTATGTACTACTGTGTACTATACTATAATTTATCTATTATATTTTATATTATAATTTATCCTATTTTAAGCTTTCAAAACTGATGTCAAATAATTTTGAGGTAATCAACTAACATAAATAAAAATTGCAAAGTAAAAAATCATAAATAATCGTGGCAGAAATAATTATGTGTGTATATTCTTCCTAAAAAATGCTTTAAAAAAATAAAAGATTTATAAGGGAAAAATCTCTATATTTCCCGCTAATATATATTTTTTCCGCAAACAGCTTTCGAAAATCGCTATATTTGACGAGAAAATAACTGAATTGGCCACAGTGATCAAAATTAAACAAGAACGTTTACTAGATATTGTAATTTCCGCGATATTAGTATTTTTTGCGAATTTTCGCCATTTTCGTGATCTTTCTAATATTCAAAGACTTTGTTATTCTTAATAGTGTTAGTGATTTTCTGCAATAAATTTAGCCTTTTTCGCGAACTTACGATTTTTTGCGTTTTTTCCGCGTCTTTTACACAGTTTTGGCAATTTCTAATACATTTTAGAGATTGTTTCTGATTATGAAACGTCTCGCGAATTTTTGCAACGTTCGCGGTAAAGGCGCCTTTTTGCAAGTTTTCAGCTTCTTTACAGTTTTCGCGATTTTAAACAAGATTAGAATTTGATATTATAGCATTGTTATCAAGTTTTTGTGAATTTTGCGGCATTATTACGATTTTTACAGAATTTTTGGCTTTCCTTACATTTTTAACGATTTTTTATCAAAATTATGGCTTGTTTAAAACGTTGCAATTTTTCGCGAATTTCGGCTTTTTCGCGAAAGGCGCAGTTTTTCCAAAAAGGTTTCTTACATTTTTATGGACTTTAAAATTCAAGAAAGCTTTTGCGGATAAGCCGGCTAAACCAGCTAAGCCGGCTAACCAGCTAATAAATTTAGTTAACATTTTTAGCCGAGTTGGCCGGCCAAATTGTAATCCCTAGTTTTTACACCATATGTTTTGACATTTATCGTGGTACTACTGACAAATTATTATTGTTTAAACTATGCATCATACATGATTCACTGATTACTGCTATTGAGTTTAAAATATCGGCCATGTGACAGAGTTCAATTCCGTTCGGAAACGGAATTCAACCTACTCCATTTTTGTAGCACCTGGTGTCTAAAACAGAAAACTAAAATACGAAAATTTGTCAGGTGTGTCCAAATTTTTGGCGGCGCGGCGTTGCTATGCTGCGGTATGCTCCAACCAGGGCTCGACATATTAGAGTGTATTGAATTCTGTTTCCGAACGGAATTGAACTCTGTGACATGGCCGTATATTTAAATTTCAGTTTAATTTAACCAAATCAACGTTTAAACTATTACAAATTTATTAGCTCTAAGTTGTTTTTTATATATCTTAGGAACTATCTAATGGATTTAAACTTTTTTGCCAACAATATGCTCGTTAGTATATCCATCTTTTGTATGTTATGCCAATTGCAAAAGTTCTATGCGAATATAAAACTAATTGCGACAAATCTAAAACATAACTGAAATAAGGATATTTCTAAATTCCTTGCGATGGAACTCACTTATTCTGAATAAAACTATAAAAAAATTACACTCAAACGAAAGGAAATCTTGCTCCCGATACGAATATTCAAAAATGTTTTATGACTTGAGGTTCAGTTTTATTGAGTTTACATAAAAATTGCAATATTTAGTATTTTTAAAATTTTTCGAATTTTTTTTTTGATATATATAACTCAAAATCCGTATATGCTTGACCTTCTCTAATTTAAGATCCTTAATAAGGAGCCTAACGAAATTTCACATCACGTATATATAGAAAAGTCAGCAAAAATTTTGTTCGTCAATTTGTTGGTTGAATGGTGTTATTACTAAGAACTCAGAACAACAATTTTGGGTCAAAATATTAGCGACTCTAACTCTATCGTCTGATCCCAAATAGGCTTTCATTATTCGGTCAAGTCGCCAAGCGTTTTGGCGAAGATTTTCGTCCTTAATAGCTACTAGTGTATATTCTTCTGGCTGTAAGAATAATCGCCCAAGTAAAAATCGCCCGAAACAGCTAAATGAAGAAACGCCAAAAATTGTTGGGTGATTCGTCATAGTGAAGAAACACAAAAAAAAACAGTGCCCGATCGCCCAAAAAAAGTGAAGAATAACCCAAAAGTGTGAAATGAAGAATCGCCCAAAGTTTTTGGGTGTTTATTCGTTATGTAAAATCAGCCGAATTTGGAATCAATAATCAGCAAAAAATGTTTATTTGGGTTTTTTAACATTATACAAAAATTTGCCATTTATTCATAATGAACAAATACCCAAATATTTAAAAATATTGAGTCGCCCAAAGTCGACGAACAATCACCTAATTTTTTTACAACAATTTTAGGGCGATTCTACATTTTTGTTTTTCGGGAGATTTTCACTTGGGCGATTATTCGTACAGCCTATATTCTTCTAGGTTTTCTTTTCGCTGTCGCCATTTTATTAGTTTCTACAGTTCTTGTAAATACTCGTTTTTCCATCGATTGCAGATATTTTGTTAGAAGAGTTTTAAGGGGTTATTTCGTAAAACGTTTTTATAAACGACAAGCTCTTCCAAAATAACTTTTTATATCAAAAGGCCCGGCAAAATCAAGATCAGTGTGGGTGAATGGTTACAAGAAATTTGTCCTTTCTAGAGGCAAAGTTGCCATTATCTGCCTCTGACATCTCTTCTTATAAACACTCTAAAACATTACTTGAAATTTAGTATCATATATTGTCTAAATTGGTGTTGAAAAATTCTGGTTGTCTACAATTGCATCGAGTTTGTAGTTATTTGTTACAAAAAATTATAATTTGTCTATTTTTTCGCAAAAATACAAATCTGCTGTTCAAAGTATTTAGTTTCGAACAAAGTGTGTCAAAATAACATTAAAATTTTGAATATTAAGCAATCTGCCCAAAAATCAGCAGAAAAATATTTAAACAATAGAAGCACGCCATTATTTTCTTCGGTCATCAACGTTTAATTTCTGGTATGTAAAGGTTTTTAAATATAAATTTTTTAAGTATTGGTAAGTAAATGTTGTTATATTCTAAACAAAATTCTAAGGACTTTTCTTGTTTTAATAAATATAATTAATTAAGAAAATGTACTTCATATATTTTTATTAAAGAAAACAACTTTTCAAATTAAACATAATTTTAGTATCTAGTTTTTAAGCAAAAGGTTTTTTTTATATAAAAAACAATTAAAAACAACAATTGCATTTCAAAAGGCCCGGCAAAATCAAAAGATGTGCCCACATATGACCATAATCTCTCTGAGATCGCGCCAAAAATTTACTTAAGTTCCATTTTTAGACTTATATTCTTGAATATTGAGGATCCTTGGCTACAATTTTGATGAGGTCCAAGTAAAAATGTACCCAAATATGGCCAAAATCTCTCGGAGATCGCCACAAATTTACCTAAGTTCAATTTTCAAAGCTTTGTAAAAAAAATTCAAAAATGCAATTAAAAACTTCAACTTATATTATATCATTGAATAGTGTGGATCCTTGGCTACAATTTCCATATGGTCTAAATGAGCGACAAGGAAAGATGAGCCCAAATATGGCCATAATCTCTTAAAGATCATATAAAATTTTCCAAGTTGAATTTTCAAAGTTTAAATTTTTCGCATGATATATGCCAAAGACTTTTTAATTTTGTAATTTTTAATATTATTACCCATTTTCTTAAAAATCGTGACAATTGAGTAAAATAAAATACTTTATTTGTAATGTGCCATAAAAACATATTTATTTAACTTTTGAGTTAAATATGTCTGACGTAAGAGCTTGCGTCAAACATATTTGACTCGGCATATATGTCGTTATGCACAATACATCCCCCTTGCCATATCGAAACATTTTCTGGTGACCATTCTCTTGGCCCACTTTTCGGGATATGTTTCGGCCCTAAAAATAGTTCTCATATGAGTAATATTTCAACATAAACATTTAAGATAATTATTTTTTTAATGTTAAAAATAGCTTCTGATCAAGTCTTTCAGAAAAAAATCAATGTAATACCTCTATTCGTTTAGCCACAAAAACAAATCGTATAAACAGCTTGGGGGCTATTCACATATTACGTAACGCTGTTGGAGGGGGATTAAAGATTTGTTACGGATTGGATACTTTATACAAAAAATTTTGTAAAAAGCGTTAAGAAGGGGTATAAAACCTCCGAAAATAGCGTTACGTAATATGTGAATAGGCCCTTGACACCGAAAAAACCATTAAAAACACATGTAATTAATTTTCTTTACTTTCATGACTTTCCCGAAATTACAAATCTCAACTTCTTGAAAATTCACAGTATGATGTAAAATATTATTGTCTATCGATCTGCGTACTTAGTTTTTATATTTTCTGTAAATTCAGTTTTGTCACTAACGGAACAGCGAAGAAAATTTGCATGGTGCGAGGAGGTAAACCAGTCGTTTTATATTTAAAAGAGAAACTTTTGTACGCACCTATTCTCGCCTTTCCCAGTGATAATGATCCATTCATACAGGACACTGATGCCTCAAGCTGGCTAGTGGGAGCAGTGCTGAGTCAGCTTCAAAGTGAGCAATAATTGAGTAAGCGATTATAATTGAATATCACAGTAAAACTTTGCATAAAGCAGAAAGAAACTACTGTGTAACCCGGAAAGAGCTGTTAGCCGTAGTACTTTCCACCAAACATTTTCACCACTACCTTTTCGGCCGTCATTTTCTTCTTCGAACGGATCACGCATCTTTGAGATGGCTTTACAATTTTAAAGAACACGAAGGACAAATCTCACGCTGGCTCGAACGACTACAGCAGTATGATTTGCGTATACAATATAGAGAATGGGCAAGTCAAGGTAACGCAGATGCTCTTTCTCGGAGACCTTGTGGAGACTGCAAAGTCTGCCTGCGCGCTGAAGAAAATAGTTCTAACCTAATCTTGTCTGTTAAAATAGTTCCGCAAAACGTAGCAGAAATGCTAAAAGTAGATGAGGCATTGGGGAAAATTAGAATTAGAAAGCGGCAATAAACCACTTAAAACGGACATTTGGAGCAGTTCGGTATATGTAAAATTTTATTAGCACTTATGAAACCGACTAGCTATTGAAAATGACATTTTGATTTATAATTGCCTTAATCAATCCGAAAATTACTTGTTCTGCCGATAGCTTTGAGACCCGGCAATTATATTATTCCGTTACAGGCGGTAGTTTGGTTCAAAGGAAAACGCTAAGCAAAGCAAAAGAAAGATTTTTTTGAACGGTCGCACTGCTGACGTTATTGAATGGTATTCTAGATGCATTATTGAGGTGAAAAGACGCGTTGATTTTCGGTCGGGCAGTGAACAAAAAACAATATAAATATACAAACACATATTTAACATTAAAAAAAGACAAATATTCGCAAAAAACAAATATTAATAATACCGTTTGTTAATAACTATTATACTTTTTTCTTTTGCCTTTGTAAATAAATCACAAACCCATAAACACACACACACAACAAACATATTGCTTGTACTCATATACATACATATTAGTGATGTTACGAATATTCGTATTTGTATTCGAATCGCCGAATATTCGCTTCTTTCATGACATTCGTATTCACCAAATTCAAGCGAATATTTCACTTATATTTTGTGAATACGTTCCAAAAAATAATACATAAAAAATACTGAAAATTTAACAAAAATATAAATTTTTACTAAAAAAATTTGTCTATAACGCAAAACGATAATCTTCTTTTAGTAAAGAAACAAGAAACAAAATATATTCCACAACGACATGGTATTTAAAAAGTAAAGTCCTATTAAATAAATGTATTAATCATGTTAAAGTAATACTCAAAGCTCAGTAGAGGAATGTTGAACTTCAAAAATAAAAGTTTTAAAGTCTTTTCTCCATCAAGCCTATTGCGCGGTGTGTAAATAAGATCCGCACTACTAAACATTCGCTCGATCGGAACACTCGCCGCTGGTGTCACTAAATATTGCCTGGGTATAGGTAAAAGAGGCTTGTATTTTTCCTTATTTACCTTCCACCAAAAATTTAAAAAAGTGGCATTCAGGTGCTAAGTTAATAATTTCATATTCCGTCATCGAAATATCATAATAATGTTAAATACCTATAGTATTGTGACAGTTTTTCTCAATTTATTGCTATTGACTCAAAGGGTAGAATTTTTTTTCAATTAAATTTGAAATATTAAGTGGTACTAAATATTTAGATTGAATATTCGTATTCGAATTCGGCGAATATTGTTTAAATATTCGTATTCGCGAATATTAATAATTGATATTCGTAACATCACTAATACATATGTAACCTTCTCCGAGAAAAGGGACCTAGTGTGTCAAAAAACGGGTTTGGACTTAAGAGTGGATTCTGGAAACTTTAAATGCGTTTTTCTCAAAACTTCATTTTCACACACTAGGTCCCTTTTCTCGGAGAAGGACACATATATAAGTACCAGTCAAGACAAAATAACAACAGCAACAAACAACAGAAATACCTACGTTACTGTTGTTGCTGCATAATGTGATTTTATTTATTTATTTATCTGCGGAAAAATTATCCTTACAGGCAATTTAAATAACCCAGTAAACAAAAATTTACACTTGTGTGCACGGGTACGCTCAAATTCAATGTCTATGACAGACAGTAATATAAAAATGATTTTTTTTAAACCAGCTTCACAGTAAAGCAAAAATGCCAACAATATGAGCCAACATCTAGCCGAAAAACAAAAAACGAAAGAAAGTGGCCCGTAGAAAACGATTCAGAATAGCCAAAAATCCAAATGGAAATTGACCGTTATTTAAAAGTTGTAAATAATAAAAAAAGACAAAGAAGTCTAAGATCGAAAAACCTCGCTCCAGTGGCGCAAATGCCCAAAGATGGTAAATCTGATGCGGCGCCTTCTGAAAATCGTTTTTCAATTCCGCAAAACGATGAAGACGAAATCACCATTGTCAGGTTAAGCAAGCCGCCCTATATACTGAAGGGAGAAAAACTGAATTGAGCTAATTAAAATGATAGTACAATTAATCAGTGAAGAGGCGTTTTAGATAATCCCGAAAAAACGCGGCTCGATTAATGAGAAAAAAATTCAAGTAGGTAAATGAAGAAAATCATTACCGCTGAGTAGTTTCGGAGTTTGAAATACAAAATAAAAATTTTTACACCTACCAACTGAAAAGTGCAAAGGGCCTCCAGGTAATGATAAAAGGCATCGATTCATACGTGGATCCGGAAGAGATAAAAGCGGGTCTATTAAATTATAATTTAAATTGAAAAATGTTATTAACATTAAAACTAAAGAGCGAGTCCCGCAACCACTATTTCGTGTGGAACTGGAACCAGGTGGCATGAAATTAAAAAATAATGAAGTATACCCCATTTATAGCTTAAGATATTTGTTGCACCGACGAGCTACCGTAGAGGAACCACAGAAGCGAGTAGGGCCCATTCAATGCCTGAATTGCCAACAATATGGCCACACCAAAACATATTGCAAGTTGTGCACCGTTTTTGTGTCGTATGTGGTGAACTACACAACACTGCCAATTGTGATAAGCCAAAAGATGATTCCAAAATTAAAAATTATAGCAATTGCCACGAAAATCACACTGCAAACTACAGGGGCTGCCCTATCTATCTTCACTCTAAAACACTTTTGTTGAAAATTAGGTCGATAATAGTCGGCAACACTTTAGCAATTATTATCGACGTAAAATTAGACACGTATTATTTTTGTTGATTTTGGAACAAAACGTTTTTACTAAAAAAAGCAACTGGCTGCGTACAGGTTTGAGCCGCGACCTCCTGAGTAATAGTCTGACGTATCTACCATTCAGCCATAGCCAGGTGCGGATACAGGGGGCGGAAAGGGAATATTTCCCCAGAAAACTAGTAAATTTCTATAGAATTTCTAAAAGAAGTTTCGAAAAATAGTATGTTTTACTTACAAGCTCCCCCCAAGAGCTCAAGCTGGATCCGCGGCTGGCCATAGCCGTATTATACTTTATGTTAAATTTTTTCCACTTGGGCTATATATGTTTAATTTGAAAGGTTTTTTCTTTAATAAAATAACTGCAAAATCTATGTAATTTTAGACAAGGAGAAATTTTCAACACAAATTTAGAGAATATATAATCCTAAATATGAAGTAATGTTTTAGAGTGTACACTCTAAAATACTTTTGTTGAAAATTAGGTCGATAATAGTCGGCAACAATTTACAGATTATTATCGACCTAAAATCGCACACGCATTATTTTTGAACAAAATGTTTTTACTAAAAAAGAGATAGTCTGACGTATCTACCATTTAGCCATAGCCGTATTTTACTTTATGTTAAATTTGTTCCACTTGGTCTAAATATGTTTAATTTGAAAGGTTTTTTTTAAAATAAAATAACTACAAAATCGATGTAATTTTAGACAAGGAGAAATTTTCAACACAAATTTAGACAATATATGATCGCATATTTGAAGTAATGTTTTAGAGTGTATGTACATGTAAACAGTCTTTGTCTAAAAGAAGTAATCATACCTATGCTCAATCTATTAATTTCGACAATACCAATTATCCCCAATTGCGCCAACCAGCTACCATCCGGCCTTCATGCACCAAAATTTTTAAGGCTTACCAGGCCATAGGCTGACTGTTTGGTATATAGGCAAAATATACCAAACAGTCAGTTCTCATACGCTAATGCTTTGAAGTCTAACAAGCCCACCGCTCAAAAACGGCACATGCCAACGAAAACACTGGTTTCAATTTTAATCGAATTGAGGCTTCAGTAGAAAACTTAATACAAACAGTAAATTTTTTTACAACCAACATGACCTGCATGATGTAGGAAGTGTTGAAAATGCAGTTTACATTATTGCAGGCTGCATCAAACAACCCATGAACTTAAAAATCTGTTTCTGGAACGCAAACGGCATCTGCCAACATAAAAGCGAACTCGAGTACCTCATGATGGATTAACAAATTGATGTCATGCTTATCTCTGACACGCATTTGACTGCTAGAATCTTTTTTAAAATCAACGGATATACTCTCTACGGCACAAAGGATCACCCAAGGTAGAGCTTGTGGTGGCTCGGGCATACTAATAAAATCGCGAGTAAAACATTACTTAATGAGGGATCATTGTGAAGACAATCTTTAAGCAACTAACATCTGCATTGAAGCTTTTCATCAACACCTGGTGATTTCATAAATTTGTATTAAGTTTTCCCAAGTAGATTTTTTAATTCGCTAGGCCCACGGTTTTTGGCCGCCGGTGACTACAACGCTAAGCTAAATCGGTCTTTTTAAAAGGTTAGCTAAATCGCACAAAAATTAAAGCTAATATTGTATTTATTATTTAATAAGTTAAAATACATAAATATGTTAATTGTTATTAAATAAGAAGGCACTTCAAGTCATTGGCGTAGTTAGGCTGTTCTGAAGGCAGGGAGCCTAAGCCAACCCAAGAATCCCTCTAGTTCCCATAGAAATTCAAAATATTAAGAGTAATTTTGATAATATAAGCGAACTGTAGGAACTAAAGTGGCTCTCGCTCCTCGCTAGAAAAATTTTTAGCTACGCCAATGTTCAAGTAGATAATTAAAAACTAACAAAGGTACACATTTTTAAATACAGCGGCTCGCAGTAGATTTTTTGCAGTGCATAACTTTTTTCAAGACTATAACAACGAAACTAAACGGGGTATGAAAATAGTTGTGGTACCATTTTGTAGAAAAAAAGAGTACATTTTAACATGTAATATTCATTTATTGTAAAAGTTTACATTAAAATGAGAAATAAATAAGAAAATTAGAAATAAATTTTTATAATGTGAAAAAAATTTTTTGTGGCTAATTAAAAAAAGCTAGAAAAAGCCATGAAGCTAAAATAAAAATTTCCAGGATAAAAGACAATGTAAAAGGCTAAATAAAGCATCGAAAAAGTTACGCTGGCAACGGTGGTACGTACGCACAAGTATATTAATAAAAACAATTCACAAAATTCCTGTCTGCAAAATTTACATTCATATTCATTTAAAAATACGTCGTTAATGTAGAATCTCGTTTAAACTGCTTGGAGTTTTGATTCCCACCCCCGTTCAATTAACCAAATTATACGCTGTCCTGGTCATCTTCTTGGAATTTTCTTTTTGCAAGAAACAAATCAAATTTGAATCACTATTATAGGGGAATTTCATACAAAACTCTTTATCAACACAAACTTTAGCCCAAAAAAGAAATAGAGCACAAAAAGCAGCAAAACAGGGCAAGGCGTAAGTTGTCGCCCACAAACATCGGTACAACATTCGGTTTTGTGTTATTGCAACAACAAAGGCATCTTGAACAAGCACCGACTAAAAATCAACAAGAACTGAAACTTGAATTTGTAGAAAAAGTCATCGATACACTTGCGTGATGCGTTGCCAAAAATAATTTATGAGAATTAGCCACATACAGATACAGTTTGCGTGCGGTGGCGTTTTGTCTGCAAAACAAAAACGCAAAAGCAATACATTTATACATACATATGTATGTATAAGTATATTTATATTCATACCCAGTGGTAAAATTCAACAAGCCTGCAAATAGCAGGCCTTCAAGACCTTATTTTTGTGAGCAACAACATATTTTTTCGCGCCTTCCAAAGCAGGGCTTCTAAAAATCCTGAGATATCCCTTCTAATAGATCCCATACACATTCCAAGCCCGGTTCTTTTAGATTTTTCGTCCGATACACATTCCAAACTGCTTTCTTGCTGAAGGGAAGGTGGAAGTAGTATTGTATTTTTTTGATTTTTCGTCTAATACGTATTCCAAATTCCCTTCTTTTAGAAGGAAAGATGGAAGGAGTATTCTATTTTTAGATTTTTCGTTTTGTTTAATAAAAAATGTACTTCAGATATAACAAACATTCTCGTATTCTTTTATCGCAAATAATTTGTATATAATACTAAATTTACGTACAAGGGATACCACGCATATTTCTATTGTGCCTAATGCATCATACATCATGTCTTAATAAACACTCGAACTTTAGCCTTACATGTATAAAAAATTACGTTGGATGAAAGGAAATAGCTCGATATAAAATATCACATTAAATACAAATATAGAAGCTGCTATAAAAATATTAAGATAAAGAAAATTTTACCTACATATGCTTTTTAACAGACTTTTCTTTAGAAGCCTTCAAAATGGCCATTATTATAAGGTCTTTTGTCAAGGATGCTGTGGAAAGCATTTTAATAAGCAATCCAGAAGAGACCTTTGAGAATGCCTACATTAGGAAGCGATGATGGAAAGCCCACGCTGCAATGACAGCATGGGTATAGATGGGACTCTACCCGGTATTTACCAGACGTATAAGTAATTCGTTTTTTTGGGAGTCTATTTAGGTATTTATAAAAAGCATTTATTTCAACGAAGTTAGCGATTTTTTGGCTTTGGTAATTTCTAATCAATGTTAAGTCTTGTTTCCGATGTTGCAACTTCACGCCAATTTTCGCAATGTTCGGGATTGAAGCGACTTTTTGCAAGTTTTTAGGCTTTTTACAGTTTACACGATTTTCAACCATATTAGACTTTATTATCATGCCACTGTTAGCAATTTTTTCGAATTTTCACGATTTTTCAAGAACTTTTAGCACTTTTTCACGAATTTCCGCTATTTTAGGCGTTTTGCTTATTAAATTATCTGCAACAAAATTTATAGCGACCGTTTGGGTAAATACGGTGGTATTTTACCTAATTTACCCATTTTACATGGTTTTATCAATTGGGTATTTACACCTTCTATAAGCATGGACAAAAAAGGAATCAGGATTGGAAGGACTTACGTTGCCAAATAGGCCTTCTGAAAGGCCCCTTCACTCCTGCATTTTACCGCTGGGTAAGCATATATGTATGTACATATATGTACGTACATACATATAACTGCTTGCAGACATAAATAATTGTACAAATATATAACTAACGTTTAGTTTCTTTAAAAATTCCCACCAAAAATAGTTTGCATTGATAACAAAAAAAAAAACTTCAATATCAAAAATTTGTTTTTCATAATTCTATACATATGTACATATGTATGTATGTCGATAAGTCGGATATGTTTGATGAAGTAGGTGCTCCCTGTATTGAATGTTACTTTCTTACTCAAATCGCAATTTTTAACATGTATAAATGTATGGCGAATTGTGCTGTTCAAATATTCACATATTAATTTTAATTTGCTCAAAATGTATCTCCATTACTAATACATTCTCATAAAGCAAAGTAAACATAAAGGAATAGTAAAATATTGATTCTAAGGAGTGTTCATGGAATACCCCATACAAGTTTATCGCATCGCATTGATATCAAAATCCATTGATAATTACTTTTGCGTGCAGTGCATTCAGCGTCAATCAGTGCTCACAAAAGTACAGTGTATTAAAAGTAAGCACAAACTCAGATGTATGTACTACATGTAACTATGTCGAATAATTATTTCAGCTGATTGACAACTGATGGGGAAATTAACAAATTTGAATGAAAGCCTATTGAGGAAGAAGTTTCTCTTTTGAACAATAATTTGATTGTAAAAGGATCAAGGAAAGGGTAATTCAGTTTTCAGTCTAACAGCAAAGTTAAAAGCAGGATTGTCAGATCAAGTTCCTATCCAAAAATTTCGGCCGTAAAAAGTACTTTGATCCAAATAAGGACAAAGTTCTTGATAGGTACAATATCATCTCATTTCTAGGCAAAGTTCTTGATAGGTACAATATCATCTCATTTCTAGGCAACCTGTAACCTTGACAACATTTTTCCCATAATTCATTTCCATATTAGAAAGGAAAAAAAATATTCCCAAGCTAAAATTTTGCCTAGAAATGAGATGGTACTGTACCTATCAAGAACATGGTCCTTATTTTGATCTAAGTACTTTTTACGGTCGAAATTTTTGGATAGGAACTTGGCCTTATCTCATTTATTTTTTCTAAGCTTTTATTTGGTACAATAAGTGCCACATACAAATATAAGGGGCACCACAGTTCATTGCTCACGAAGACCTACCTGTATACCAAATTTCAGCTTTCAAGCTATAGTGGAGTCAGTGAGTCGGTCAGTCAGTGAATATGTACAAAAATATGCACTTGTTACACCTTCATATCTTGGGAAGCTTTTATGGTAGAACTCCAATTTCATTTATGATATTACATCTGTAGGGAGACCTTATGTTTCAAGTTTCATTTTGTGGTTAAGTGGAGCAAAGTTATAAGGCGGGTAAAAGCTTCTCAAATGGTTTCGTGTAAATATACACAATGTCTGGCCGGAACTTGGCCTGGTGCACAACCGTGCGCCTAGATATTTTAAAAACTAAGCCATTACAGCTCACATGCAAAGACAAAACATTGAAACAAAGGATAGTATGACACAGTTTCATCATATTGATACCACTTAAGGCCGTTTCAGACTATTATACAAGTATTAATACTTTTGAAGAAAATGAAACACTGACATTATAAGTGGTTATTGCGTTTTGAAATTTGTCTAACAACAATTAAATCAGGGGAGCATTTTCTTCAAAAGTATTAATACTTGTAATATAGTGTGAAACGGCCTTTAGTCATCATATGTGTGTCTCATCAATAATGTTTATGTTGACTTTGTGCTGCCAATGTTTTGGATGGTGACATAGCTGAATGGTAGAGGCGTTAGTTTATAAATGTGTCCTGAATTCAGAAGCCTGGCATCAAGACCAACATTATAAGAAAAATAAAATAACAAAAATTAAAACTAAAACAAGTAAAAGTATGAATATATTAATATGTATAATTGTTTCAACCATTCTATTGCTGACAGCTGATGTATAGGTTGACATCACAATTATGAAAAGTCTCATTGGGTCAAAAACGAAGACACTTGACATAGCATTGATGTCAAATTACAAGTTGAGAAATGGCCACCTTTTGTCCTTTTTGCCAGAGGAACGTCAAAAAGAAAATTTTTCTTAACATCGATTTAAATTCGGTGATTCCGAATCGCAAAAGAGAACTTCTTCCAATGACAAGTTGCAATTATGCATTCTTGTGGAATAAGCTTTACGCGAAATTGGTTTTAATTTATTTTAAATTGATTTTAAATCAATTTCGCGGAAAGCTTTGCAATTTGCATATCGATCGATATTTCTTTCCGTTAAATTTTCCTTTCCTGCGGAACCAATAATATCGACCCATTAGAAATTATCCAACTTTGTACTACTTCCGGATCGCAAATTCTACATTTTCATGACTTCTTTGAAATGTCTTTTTTTAATGGGATATTATTAAAGTGTTAAATATGTACAAAAAAAAAGTTAACAACGTAATAATGTTTTTATTTTGTATTTGAATACAAATTTCATTATTTTATTTTTATTTTTGTGCTTAAACGCATTTTTAAAAAGTTAAAAAACATAACATTGCACTGTAGGAAATTTTAACCTTTTTTGGCAAAAACTAAATATTGCAAATTCGCAATTATTTTTCCCTTAAGTATATCAAAAACATAACTAATTAAACATCCTTGTGTACAATTTTCCGCTGATACATCACATTGTGGGCACCACTTATGACATTTTGGGTCCTTCCCTCCTAATGTCCAATTATTTGCACGTGGCAGAAAAGCCCTGTTAAAACTTTGTGTCATGAAAAAATTGGACATTAGGTGGAAAGAATCCGAAAAGGCATAATTGGTGGCCAGAATTTATGTTGGATATATAAACAGTAAGAGATCATTTAAATCTTTAAGAAAATCGATCAAAAATCCTTCTACGAACGAAGTATAAAGTAAGTACAAATTTGAATTTATTTTAAGTAATGTGGTAATTTGATCACTTTGTCCCCTTTTCTAATTTCAGTACCCACAGGTGAGTATCAAGTACTTGTACAAAGCTTTATGTATGAAGATCTCTCGCCGCTCCATAAGCTCCAATTAGAAAAAATGATAAAAAAATCTGTATCTTTAAGAATATTGAAATTTGGACCAAGTTGTTGAAACCACGTTGAGCTGCTGGGGGTCAAAAATGACTACATCTGGTATGAAAAACCTTGTCTGTGTAAAGTTTATAACCAGATAACAAAACAAAGTTTATTTCAATAAGAGGTTTTTAATATTTTCAAAGATATTTAGCATTTATATTTAACATGCAGAAAAATTTTGTTAGCCAGCAAAAATATCCGTCTACCCGAAGCAGGCTTTTAAGGGAGAGATTTCGGTACTCTCCCTTACCAACCTGCTTCGGTAATACATAATTTTTGTATGGGATGTCCCGCTTGGTAGGTCTGGAGTTATGAGCTTCTTTCTGCGCATCTTAGGTGCATTAAACTCATGTCTTTTTTATATGTATATAATTAAAAAAATTTTTGCTTTTATATCACAATTTCACCTACACTTGAATACATTTTTTATTTGAAATTATTTTATGTTGTTTTTATATTTATTTATGTATTAACAAACACAATTGGAAACTATATTCCACTACAATTTACTTTTCTACTTTTACTAAATACTTTTTGCTCGCGTACTGAATCAGGAATCGATCCCGCAGTCTGCGCATGGTAGGCTAGATCACTAACCACTAAGCTACCCAGGCAAATTTATTTTCATACAAAATTCAATGGAAGAATAAAAAATCAAATTAATTAAAAATATGTAATTAAAAATACCACTCGCATCCATATTTGTATCCACGTAAGCGAAAGAGGATGCCCTATAAAAAGTTCGAGTTGAAAAAAAAACTTCGGGCTTAAAAAACACGAAAAAACATAAATAGCCGACCACCTTCCCCGTGTATGCGTTAAATTTCATCATACGCTTTCGTTATTGCAACCTCGTAAGGCAGAGGGGATGCACTGTGTGCTTTTGCGCATCTCCGAAGCCCTTCTATTTAATCTTACTGCATCCTTTTACCAAATTTATTTTTGCTGGGCGGTTATCTAAATTCATGTAGTCGTGAAAAGGAAACAAAATCAAGATTTTGAAATGATAGAGACAAATGCATACATTTTAACAAAAATAATTAATTGTTCGAAGTTTTTTTCAAAAATGTTTCAAAAGTAATATTTTTTATTTTCAATATTTCAAAAGAATAGACTTCAAAAATGACTGCAGTTAAAATTTTATATATGTATATATATATATATATATATATATATATATATATATATATATATATATATATATATATATATATATATATATATATATATATATATATATATATATATATATATATATATATATATATATATATATATATATATATATATATATATATATATATATATATATATATATATATATATATATATATATATATATATATATATATATATATATATATATATATATATATATATATATATATATATATATATATATATATATATATATATATATATATATATATATATATATATATATATATATATATATATATATATATATATATATATATATATATATATATATATATATATATATATATATATATATATATATATATATATATATATATATATATATATATATATATATATATATATATATATATATATATATATATATATATATATATATATATATATATATATATATATATATATATATATATATATATATATATATATATATATATATATATATATATATATATATATATATATATATATGTATAATATATATATATATATATATATATATATATATATATATATATATATATATATATATATATATATATATATATATATATATATATATATATATATATATATATATATATATATATATATATATATATATATATATATATATATATATATATATATATATATATATATATATATATATATATATATAATATATATACATATATATATATATATATATATATATATATATATATATATATATATATATATATATATATATATATATATATATATATATATATATATATATATATATATATATATATATATATATATATATATATATATATATATATATATATATATATATATATATATATATAATGGGTGATTTATAAGAACTATCGGAAAGTAAAAAAAAACACATAAAATTCAGAAAAATGCATGAAATATTTATTTGGATCGATAGTTGGGTCGATATAATTTAATGTTTGAATATTATTTCATGCAAATGTTGGCCGCGGCTGCGCCTCAAATGGTCCATCCGCTTAGTCCAATTTTGGAATACTCTTTCCAACATTTGGGCCGGTATCTCACGAATAATGTTGGCAATGTTGGCTTCCAGTGCGTCAATCGAAGCGGGCCTTAACATAGCCCCACAAAAAATAGTCTAGAGGCGTTAAATCGCACGATCTGGGCGGCCAATTGACTGGTCCCAAGCGTGAAATAAACTGTTCACCGAACTCGCCTCTCAATTGGTCCATTGTTTCGCGTGCTGTGTGGCATGTGGCACCGTCTTGTTGAAACCACATGTCATGCAAGTCAAGCTTCCGCAAAATTTTCCACGTAGTGGAGTAACAGAGGCCCAATTGCTGCGAACGGCGCCGAATCGATAATTCACGGTCATCACCAACACTGGCCGATACGGCTGCGATATTTTCTTCAGTTCGCACTCTACGTAAACGTGTTGGTGGTTTAATGTCCAACAATGTAAATTTGGTGCGAAATTTTTTTACAATAGCCCGAATAGAAGCCTCAGTAGGTCGATTAAACTGACCATAAAATGGAAGAAGCGCGCGATGAACTTTCTTAACAGAGCACGCATTTTGGTAATAAAATTCAATAATTTGCAAGCGTTGTTCGTTTGTAAGACGATTCATGATTAAATTATAGACCAAACTGAAGATGTTTGACAGTGACTCAAGATACAAAAACGTGCGTGAGCTGTCAAAACTAGTGTTGCCAAAAAGATAATACCTTTTTTTAGTGCATGAAGTCCTTGTCCCTGATTATAACAAATGACAATTTTTATATTGTTTAAAATATAAAAATTTTAATTTTTATAATATTGTCAGTTATCACAAAGCTTAGAATACGGGGGTAGACTGCACTTTAGGAGTGTTGCCATTGGTTTATTTTTCTTCATTCTTATTTTATGATTTTTTTTGTTCTAAATAAGACAAACTTTTTTGGTTTGATTTTTATACTTAAGTATATATGAACGTATAAGCACGTGAAAAGCTCAAGCAAGTAGTTAATTATTTATTAATATGATTATTTCGAAGGAATTTGCTTGTGAATCCAAATTGATTATTAGGCTAAGATTCGTAACGTTTAACTAAGAAAGAATTGGGCATTCCAAGGAACAAGACAAAAAACAGCATCAACTAAAATAGTTCAAAGTACACAATGGACCAGTGTTGCCAATAAAGAATTCTGAAATTACACATGACCGGCTTCAAAATTACACATATGGAGAAAAATTACACATGATATTTTTTTAACCATAATTTAAATAACTTTGCAATATATTTTAGCTTCGTATTTCAGTTTATATAAAATAGTTTTTTTAACTGAAAATTCCGTTAAAAGAAACCGAAAAAACCTAAAGCTTATCGAGCCATAATCACAAAAAAGCTTAACCATCAAAACTTAAACTTTACGGAAGAAGTATTTTTTAATTATCCTTACTTTAAATCAAAGTAGGAACTGAATATTGACTACATAGTATTGTAGTGGACTGATGATATATGTAATGTTAATAGTTTTTCAAAATTTCCTACAAGTCAACGTAGGTAAAGATATTTTTTGCTGTCACTTAATCACTTACTCCCAGTTTTTTGACTTAGTAATTAAATATTTATTTAGTTAATTTTCATATAAATTTTAAATTGTAATTAAATACAACTTCTGTTTTTCAGTCGTATTTAGTTCTTGTTATTTAATTGTGACAAAAATATGGTAGCACTATAAAATACCACAAATTTCCCCTAAATTTCCCAAAAAAAAAGCAGCTGTTCAACATAAACAAAGAAAAAATCCTTAAAATACATATTTTTTTCAATCAGGAAATACGAATAATGAAGAGTTTCTGCAATGTTTTAAAAGAATAAAAACATCTTACAACAAGCGGTCAAAATCATATGGTAATTTATAAAACTTAAATCGAATTTAAATCTACAAGATTGGAGATATAAGTTATATTTAAATATGAGCTATAAAAATGAATTTTATATTTAAATAGAAATTAAGTATAAAAACCATTTAATTATTAAGTAAAAAAAACTGAAGGTTAGTTTAATAAAATTATTTTAAAACCAGTAATAATAGCCCGTAGGAGACTGTTCCTTAACTGTTCTTAATTTTAGCCCAACTAAAATGTGCAGTTACAAAGAATTGCAAACATACATGCATATGTATAAAAATTTAAAGGCAAAATTGTTTTGCTCTATTTCCGTAACGGCACTTGACATGACTTTGAAACTTTGACACAGTCCAAATTGTCGTAAATAATCGATTTTCATCGAAAAGCATAGTTCGAAAAGCATGTCGGTTAAGCTTTTTTGCGGTTATGGTTCGATATGACAAAATCTCAATTAGATTTTAGTTTTTCGGGTCATCAAATGCTTCTAGCATTGAATTTAAGACTTTTGAAGGATCTTATAAAGCTTCTAGTCTTTAAAAGCGTCTAAGAGGTTTGTACTTTAACTTTTTAACGGGAATGACACATAAATGAATTGAAAGCCATCTAGTAATACTATTTGTGATACTATTCTGTGCATATCACCTTTGAAGCACTCTTGACATTCTAGTAGTTTTTTTTTACGAATGTAGCTTCTATTAAAGCAAGACCCCAAGTTTCGCAATAAATGTTCTAAATTGAATTGAACCCAGTGTTGACATTTGAAGTTTAATTAATATTAAATCTCCCCTAAATTTTGTTATGTATAATATCACTTTTGTCTAATGTATCGATTTTTATAACCAAAATTCGGTTATAAAGTTGTTTTGTGTATAAAACTATAGAAATTATTTCAGCATTTGTGAATAAATTCTATATTTTATTAAAAATGTTTAATTAATGTATTTTATTAGAATGTACAATATATTAAGGCACAAAAACTGAAAGGAATTCCCGTACTTATTGACAAGAGCATTTAATCAAAGCAATATCTGACATATCATTTTTAATAGTTATCTCCCGAGTTTTCCTATTCAAATAATACGTTGGGAGTATCGGATGCAAATCTGATAAAAATTTATAATTAGAACACAATTTTCTTCTATAGAAATTTTCAAAATATTAAAAATATTAGCAGCTGTAGATGACACACATTATTTAAAACCTAAAAACGAATGCTGTGTATTGAACATTATAAACAAAACCTTATCAAGGCAATTTGTTTTGTTGAAATTACATCAGTTGTTTCGTCCATAATAATAGAAAAAAACGGTATTTTGTTCGAAAAGAAGAAAACCATTACCGTCAAAAATTAATCAAAAAATAGAGCAGAAAGTGAAATTACACACAGATTACACATGAGCTACACATGCAAGTAGAAATCACACACAATATGTGTAATTACTAGGGTTTGGGATTTCTCGGACTATTATACTTCCCGGAATTCCCGGGAAAAGTAAATTTTTTAAATTAAATAGATTTATTAAATGAAAATTGGCGAAATTTCGATTGTTTTATTAATGTAAGCATTCTTTTTAAATAATATATCGCAATTAGTTAAACATTTTATTTTAATGCCTCCAAATCATTTTATAAAGAACTTGCCCTAATGTTTCTTATTTTTCATGAAAAATTTCCAGGACGATTTTTACCGTTAAATACAAGCAAGTTACAGTACTATACTCAGCTGAGCTGAATTTTACATATCCTGAGCCACAGTCTGTCTAAATGTCTTTGATTATTAATTTTATTTATCTTAAAACATCTCCTTCAGGGTTTCAATAATTGCGTCGGCTTATAATAAATTTAAGTAGTGTCAACCCAAAGTTTTTACAGCTTTTATGAGCTTAAAATTTCCAAAGTTCGTTTAATATCGAATTATTTACTTTAGAAAACGATTAGAGAGCACTGTAGTCATTGATACTTATACAAAGTATTCCACTTTGTTCTGTTATAGTGATTAAACGACATCTATTACTAAATTTATCTTGTATGTACTTTTCGAATCAAGCAATAATTTTTCTCGACTTAAGATAAATGGCATGACTTCAATTTCATAAAATTTTTATGAAATTTCTGTATAAGTTGAAACCGTTCACATTTTTATTTTGTATTAAAAAAAATTTATGGACATTTTACTGCCTGTTTATCGATGTCGAAGGAATACTTTCTTTCTTACAGTTACATTTGAAACAACGACAAAGATTTAGAATTTGTTTTTGTTTCAAATGAAATTGTAAGAATGAAAAATGTCCTTTGACGACGATAAACAGGGTAATAGCATTTAAACAGACGATGAAAAACATAACAACTTTAAAAGAGAACTTAAACAATTTCATTGAGTAAATTTAGTCGTACAGTCAGTCAAACAAACTTTTGTAATATTAAAAAAACATTGAAAAGTTTGATATTAAAGAAAAGCAGGATTACTATACAAATTTCTTATATGAACCAAAATAGATTTGGCAGTCACTTGTGCAATTTTATCAATATGTATGTCAAAAATTCTATAAATTTAGGAAATAGCGTGTACTTTTAATTTCCCGTTTTCCCGGGAAATTTTTGAGATTTTCCCGGGAAATTAAATGTAGACTTTTCCAGGGAATTCCTGCCCGGGATTTCCCGACTCTCAAACCCTAGTAAATGCACACAGATTGGCAGCACTGCAATGCATGGAAGTGTAGCGGCTTCCGAAAGTGGCGCTCCTCTGTTCTGATGTAGACGTTGACAAATTAAGTTGATGCTAATTAAAATTAATTAATTAAAAATAAACTATCCGTTTGGAAATGCCTGATTTATGTTCCAAATATTTTGTTTCTGCCTCACTGTGTATCGTTTTGTAATCGGATCGCAAGTTTAAAAGATACAGGTTTGTTACACTTTTTTCCAACTGGAACCACTCTGCGCCGGAGTATATATATCCAGGGTAGGCTGCATGTGCGAAGTTGTGGTTTAAAAAAATAAAATAAGAGTGCCAAACATTGGCGGAAAATTTTCAACTCTGACCCCTCTACAAAGGAACACATGGCGTTAGAAAATTTATCTGAACAAATTTTATTATAAACTTTTTTATTGTAATAAAAAACATAATTATGTATATTGCAAATCTTATAGCTTTGATGAAAAATATCATCAACGTTATGACGCACACTAGGCCAGATTTGAAAAAAAGGAATTTACGGTTTTTTTTACCGAAGTGTTAATTTTTCGTTACGCCAATCAAAAGAACTAATCAATAGGATCAACATTTATTAAATGTAATATATTCGAAAAATTAACATTTAACGATATATGATTACAAATTGGTTTTTTACTATGGAACGAAAACGAAGTTGATCTGGTACTACAAGTCCGCCAGATCCAGTTTTCTCATTTCAAAAGTTTTACTCTATGAGTGTTTATTTCACATTGTGAAAATTTTCACAAGTGAAAATTTCACATTGAAGTAGGTGCCGGTTTGTATGTTATGATAGCTTAAATGTAGGCACTTTTTTCTATATTTTTGAGTACATATTATAGTTTCATTACGAAGTTTAAAATGAACTCCGATCCTACCAGCTTGCATTTATTCATGCTTTTGAGGGAAACAGTAAAATAAAGTATAGTAAAAAAAAACTTAGAAACACGCTTTAATAGAAAACGGTACTAAAAATTAGAAAATAGTTTGTAAGTATGAAGAGTTTGTGTTCCAGCAATCCCAACAATAAATTATGACTAACTAATTTTTACCCGACTGTACGACGCAAAGAAGGGTGGGTATTGTGTTTATCAGCCTATGTATGTATGCATGTATGTGTATTCCTTTGCTGCACTATATAAACCGAACCCGTAGACCGATTTTGACGATTCTTACGTCAATCGATTCGTCTTAATCCGGGGAGTGTCAATAAAGATATGACAGTAGTCAAAATTCAATATGGTTGCCAACAGACGCCATTTTGTTTATACGAAAAAATAAAAAGACGACTAACTATATCAAAATGGGTATCAATCGACAGGTATTTGAAAATCATCTTCAGGTTTCTCTTATGATTTCTGATTTCGAATGACCATTTAGGATCTGTGACGGTTTAAAGTTATTTTTTTATTTTTTTGCGCAGTCGGGTTTTTTGATTTTTTAAATTTATGTCTTGTTAATAAGTTTAAATAAAAAAGTTGACCTCAAGCTCGTCATTAAAACAGTTTAAAAATAAGTTTATAATATATATTAAGTTATGTATTAACAAAATAATTCACTTATAGTAAAAAATCGGTTTTTTTGTTTTTTTTTAAACTACAATTTATTTTCTTACCCCCATATGCAAAACAAATAAAGTGTCTTTGAAATGTATGTTAAAACAAAATTTCCATAGAAAACCCGGTTTTAACATACATTTCAAACACACTTTATATTTTTTGCATATGGGGGTTAGTTTTTAGTCTCAATACCATATAAAAAGCTCGATTTTTAGCTTATCTTATGTTTATACTATAGTTTATTTAAATACGGGCTGCTGTCAAGCTTGATTTACTTGCCTGTTAAATAGAAGACTCTATTTTTTGCATGTCGTTTATTTGTGTGTTTTTTATAGAAAAATAAAGACTTTTCACCAAAGCCTATACAACAAAATGATTTTGTGTTGCATTCAGTGATGTTATATACCTTTTTGAAAACTCTTTACGCAGCTCGAAACAAATTCCTACTTTTCCCTCTGCGCCCAAAAAAATATCTTTACAAAAATCCCTACAACTTTTAAATGATAATATATGAATGCAAATAAGCCCCTTTATGTTGAATGTACATATACGTATATGGCTTAATACGAAAAAAGCTTGTCTCGAATTTTCGATATTTTACAGGAGAAGGAAAAAAACTGAGGTGTAACTTTCTTAGCTTTGCATCTTAAAACAAGAGTAAACAAACGCCTCAAGGTATAAAAACTTTATTATTCTAAAAACGAAATACAAAATAAACGGAATCTAAAAAACCAAAAATGTACTTTTTCGGAATGACAACTACGGAATCAAAACCAATCCGAACGGAATCTATGACATGACTGATAGCTTTTAATTTTATTAAATAGTTCACGCAATTACAAAATTTGTAAACCATATTGGACCGATATCGGCCAAAATCTAAAAATGCTGTAATAAAATAACGAAAAAACTAGCATCTTAAAAAATCTCTACATTTTAATAATTTGAAAAAATCTGTCCTTTTTTCTCTGCGGTAATTTTTTTTAGACAAAAGTCTCTACGAATAGGGATTTTCCCTACATATAACATCACTGGTTGCATTCCATAAACACAAATACTTTTACTACCTGTTACAACGTAACTACATTTATCCGTTTATTCAGCCATGTCACAGAATACCATTCCGATCGGAAGTGGTTTCAATTCCGTAAGTTGCTTCTTCAGAAAACAAAAAACGAAAATTTTCTTCGTAATCAAACCACTTTTAAATTTCAAAGTGGAATTGAAAAACACTTTCCTTCAGACTTCATTTGCAGTGAATACTAAAAAACATGCATACTTTTAGGAGCGTCAAAATAAATATTTGGTCATGAGCTTTCCATGTTAATAAAAAGCTCAATGTGAGCTTTTCATCTAAAAACAAGAGTAAACAAACGCCTCAAATTATAAAAACTATGTCATTGTATAAACGAAATACAAAATAAACGGAATCTAAAGCACAAAAAAAGGTGACGGGGGGATGTGGGATACCAAGCAACGGTTAGCTGCTGTAAACAACCGTTTGAAGTAGTGAGCTAATCTGTGCCACGAGTTCACCATAAGAACTTAAAAAAATGGTTGGAGCGATGGACTTGTAATTCACCTCCACAAAAAATTACCTACAATTAAAGATGTAAAGAATAAGAAACGGCCCCCTACAAAAGTTGACGACCACCGCAAACGAATAAATGACCATGATTTACGGATCTGCACCTGGAACGTTCGTACGTTGTACAGAGCAGGTGCAATGATCCAATTGGCGGACGAACTGAATAAGTACAGATCTGATATTACTGCCATCCAAGAAATAAGATGGAATGGACATGGTGTCACCAGAACATTCCACGGTGACGACATATACTACAGCTGCCATGATACTAGACACGAGTTTGGATGTGGGTTCGTAGTCAGTGGGAGAATGAAACATCTTGTTCCAGGTTCACTCCGATCGATGAACGGATAGCTACAATCCGCATAAAGGCGAAGTTTTTTATATAAGCCTTATTTGTGCTCATGCCCCGATGGAAGATAAGGACGAGCAGGTCAAAGATAAATTTTATGAGCGCCTAGAAGAAACATATGACCGCTGCCACAACCATGACGTTAAAATTATTCTAGGTGATTTTAACGCAAAAATCGGAAGGGAAGAGATATACGATCCAAAAATCGGTAGATTTAGTCTTCACGAAGACACCAGTGATAACGGCTTGAGATTGATATCCTTCGCCGCGGCACGAAACATGGTAGTGTGTAGCACTAGGTTTAAACATCTCGATATTCACAAGGCAACGTGGGTATCCCCTGATCAACTAACGAAGAACCAAATTGATCACATAGTTGTGGACGGAAGGCATAGTGCCAGTGTGCTAGACGTGCGTTCAATTCGAGGTGCCAACATTGATTCAGATCATTACCTTGTTGCAGCTAAGGTTCGCACCCGTCTAAATCTAGCGAGAAACACTCAAATAATTCAACAGAGGAAGCTGGACGTCAAAAAGCTGCACGCACAACAACATGTTACCGCCTATTCCACTCATCTAACCCAAATGCTACTAGAGAGCACTCCTTGTCCCGATGATATATGCGCAGAATGGCCACGTATTGCACACTCCATGGAAACAGCGGCTAAGTCCGTACTTGGGTTTCAAAAGCCTCCCCCAAAAAATCCATGGTACGACCAGGAGTGTCACAATGCGTTTGCAGAGAAAAGCGCTGCATACTTGGCAACACTGCAGTCACCTGCAACGCGAGCAGCACGGGAGAGGAGAAACGCCTGTTCCGCCGCAAGAGAAGAGAAATGGAAAGGCGCGAGTGTGCGGAGATCGAGATCTACAGCAGTAGAAACGAAGTCCGAAAATTCTACCAAAAAGTAAAACACCAAATAGAGGGCTTTGGTACTGGTAATTTCTCCTGTAAAGATAAAGACGGAAAAATGGTGACAGATACTAAAATTGTGCTGAGGACATGGAAACAACATTTTTCCATGCTGTTGGTATCAGATGATAGCGACAACGAGGATACCATTGAACCAATCGTTGACGACGGTGTCGAATGTGCACCACCTAGCCAAAATGAGATTGAAAAAGCAATATCCCGGCTGAAGAACAACAAAGCTGCAGGTGCTGATGGTCTGCCGGCAGAACTTTTTAAAGCCGGAGGCGGCGAGTTGTTAAGGAGTATGCACCGACTTGTTAAAACCATTTGGGTAGAAGAACGCATGCCCGATGACTGGAACCTCAGCGTGCTATGTCCTGTGCATAAGAAAGGAGACAAAACCGTATGCGCCAACTATAGAGGTATTAGTCTCCTTCCTATTGCTTCCAAAAAAACTCTATCGAGTGTGCTATGTGAACGATTGAAACCGAAAGTCAGCGAAATAATAGGACCCTACCAATGCGGCTTTAGACCTGGTAAATTGACCACCGACCAGATATTTACATTGCGCCAAATCCTGGAGAAGACCCAAGAAAAAAAATCTACACTTATCATCTGTTCGTCTACTATAAAACTGCTTTTGACAGCCCGATACGAGCAAATGTATTTAAAGCCATGTCTGAGTTTGGTATACATGCAAAGCTAATACGCTTATGCAGAATGACGTTAACTGACAGAAGATCATCAGTTAAAATTTGAAAAGACCTCTCCGAGACGTTTAATACCAAACGAGGTTTTAGACAAGGTGATAGATAGTCTATCTTGTGATCTATTCAACATTTTGTTGGAAAAAATCCTGCGGGATGCTGCAGTTAATAGAGCAGGCACAATTTACAACAAAAAACACATGCAACTCGCTTATGCCGATGATATTGATATCATGGGGCGTACTGTGCGAGAGGTAGCTGCAACATTCTCGAGTATCGAAAAGGAGTCGGCGAAAGTGGGTCTAATAGTAAATCAAGATAAAACCAAATTAATGGTATCAACGAACAAAGAAGTAACAAGACTGGGTCAATATGTGAATGTTGGTGACTATAACTTCGAGGTAGTGAACAACTTTATTTATCTCGGTACCGCCACAAACCAAAAAAATTACATCAGTTTGGAAATAAAACGCAGAACACTTCTTGCTAATAGATGCTATTTCGGGCTAAGCAAGCAGTTTAGAAACAAAGCCCTCTCTCGACGAACAAAAATTTCACGTTATAGAACGCTTATACTACCCGTGCTACTATATGGCGCTGAAGCGCGGTTTCTTACGCAAGCAGATAAAGCTGTTCTTGGGGTGTTTGAGAGAAAGATTCTGCGCAAAATATATGGACATGTCTGCGTCAACGGAGAGTATCGACATCGATTAAATCACGAGCTATGTGAGTTGTACGAAGATATAAACATTGTTAAGCGCATCAAAGTACAACGGTTGCGCATGGAAAATATTCTGAATCAGGCTACTGACCTAAACGGTTGTTTATAGCCAAGTAAGTAAGTAAAACACCAAAAAGTCCTTTTTCGGAATGACAACTACGGAATCAAAACCAATCCGAACGGAATCTGTGACACAGCTGATTATATCATTATTCAATTGAATTACACGTATCTTCATAATACAGTAATAAATATGATAATTTTAATTTTATATATATATATATATATATATATATATATATATATATATATATATATATATATATATATATATATATATATATATATATATATATATATATATATATATATATATATATATATATATATATATATATATATATATATATATATATATATATATATATATATATATATATATATATATATATATATATATATATATATATATATATATATATATATATATATATATATATATATATATATATATATATGTCTATATATATATATATATATATATATACATATATATATATATATATATATATATATATCTATATATATATATATATATATATATATATATATATATATATATATATATATATATATATATATATATATATATATATATATATATATATATGTCTATATATATTATATATATATATATATATATATATATATATATATATATATATATATATATATATATATATATATATATATATATATATATATATATATATATATATATATATATATATATATATATATATATATATATATATATATATATATATATATATATATATATATATATATATATATATATATATATATATATATATATATATATATATATATATATATATATATATATATATATATATATATATATATATATATATATATATATATATATATATATATATATATATATATATATATATTACGCCTTAATATCTCGGGAAGCTTTGATGGTAGAACTTCAAAACTTCACCTTTAAGGTTTCCTCTACATGGAGACCTTCTGTTTCAAGTTTGATTATTTTATGATTAAGTGGAGCAAATTTATGAGGGGGTAAATACGGACGAATGGTTTCGTGTACATATACAGACTATTTGGCCGGAACTTGGCCTGGCGGGCTACTATGCGCCTAGGTATTAGATATCCGAGGACTATTTGAAATTCTGAAGCAAAAATTTACGAAAAAGCAAGAGTTTCTGGTTATTAATGAAGATGATTATATATTAGTTAACTTATAAGTATTTTTATTATTTGACAAATATTATTTATTATTTGGTAATTACCAATTACAAGTAATTAGAAGCTTAAAAAATACATGCACTTGTAGTTACGTCCGTTTGCATTTTTTTAATACAGTCACCGTTTTTGTTCGTAAATATACTCACGATACGGTTAAGAATTAAGTCCTAATTCTACTTAAGAGACTATTTAAGAAAATTTGTTTGTACAAACTTGAGTTAGGCTGTTATTCAAAAATCTTACAAGCGAAGTATCGACTTTGGTTGTATATTTTTGAGTACAAAATATTAGTAATGGGCAAATGGAAAAAATGTATCGTACCGATATTTTTAAACAGTATCGATATATATTTTTTAAAAACATCGATATTTCGGTATATCGAAACGTATTTAAATAAAAACAGAAAATTCAATAAAAAAAGGAAGAATTAAAAAATTTTTCGGCTCGCCATATTAAAAAATAAATTACTAAATTTTAAATGGCATCAAATAAGTTACGAGAGCATCATCTTACACTTATATGTTAGTTAAACCAGTACTCATCGGATATGTTCATCAGGAGCACTCTTTGCTTTATGTATTCCCATGTCAATCTGATTCTTTGATCAGGGACTGCTAAATTACAGCAGAAGCGGCTCTTTTGGACGATACTTAAGAAGCCTCGCATATCAAAAATTTTAAAGCATCTTCTTCAGTCTCATTGGCGAATTTTGATGTTTTCATAAGTTGCTAATAAGCTTGCTTTTTAGGAGTGTAGCCAAATTGTTGTGTTTTCACACGTGTTGTATGTCTACCACACAAATTACAAGAAGCTGGTTCTGTATATATATTTTTTTTAATTTCAACATAGAAGACATATTTATTTACACGAACCAACGTCTATCATACCATAACCATACTAAAAAAAATTTGCTTGTAGTGTCTCCGTATTGACTGTTACCATGAAAAATCCCTTTTTCCTCGCGTCAGTTTTAAAAACACATGATGCGTGCAGTGATGCCAGTTGCGTATGCATTGTGAAAACGGCTAAAATTTATAAAGCTCTTAAAAATATCAAAAACGATACTCGTAAATAAGAATCGATGTATCGGTATCTCGGTTTTTGAAATATCGGCGATATATATCGATCTTTTTTTCTTAAATATCAATATTATAATGTATCGATATATTTTGCCCATCCCTACAAAAAATAAATTTTTTGAGCTACAATGATAAAATTTTGAGTAGAGGTGCATTTGAATGTAAGCAGTACACCGGTAGTAATTAATGTTGCCAATTTAGTCTTTTCGAGTCTAGATTTGGCCTATTATTTCGTCTTTTAGCCTCGAAATTTTCGTTTTAGCTTCGTGGCTTTTTTCTAGCCTTTTTTTATTTTTTATTTAGCCTCAAAAAGGCTAAATTTTTTCTCCATATTATAAAAATTTACTTCTAGTATTGTTATTTTTAAGGCATTTTAGTGTAAGCTTTTTCAATAAATGAATATTTTTTGTTAAGTTGCCCACTTTTCTCTATAAAATGGTACCAAAATTATTTTTATTCTCCTTTTAGTTTCGTTGTTATGGAGTCTTAACGAAAAAATTATGCATTTCATAAAATAAGTTGTATTTAAAACTATGTACCTTTATTATTTTTTCGTTATCTACTTTGAAGTACCTTCTTATTTATAGCACTACGCAAGAAAATTTAACTTTTGTCATGACCTTTGATCACCACTATATTTTTTTGATATGTTACGGTCTCCCAATTACAAAAATAGTCGAAATTTAAAATTCTTCTTTTACTTTTTTCTACAATTTGGGACTTTTCAGGAGGCTGCTCCACGGATTTCATCAAAACTTGGTAACGGGTAGTCCAATTTTATTACAAAAAACACATAAAAATTTAAAATAAAATTACCTCTAAGCCGTGCAATATTTTTTTGTTGCGGAATTATTCACACCGCAATGATGAAGTAAATATTTTTTTATGCAAAATTGGTCTACGGTCTGAATAATTCCGAAACTATTAAAAATATAAAAACAATTAAATTCACTTAAAGGTAGTTATGTTTAGGGGTGTAGCGAATACCAGTTGAGCGAATGCGAATAATAAATTAAAATTTTTACGAATGCGAATGCCAATGCGAATAATAACATTAAGTTCATATACTATAGAAATAAAATTTTGAATATACTACTGAATGGTGTCCTAGTAACAATGCACTTTTTATGTTTAGTGTTAATTTCTTTTGTGCAATTCTGAAATTTAGCAACTGTCATATATGTTTTTTTCCGATTATTAAAAATGTATCGATTTATGAAAGACCAACGCGTTATAATTGCACTTACAATATTATAACAGTAACGGAATGTATTTTGTTCAAGAAGTATTCCGTGCAATCATTTTTAAAAGAGTAAACATTTAAAATTCTAAGCAATCTTATTTTTAACTAAATCTAACATTCAATAAAAATATAAATAAATACACATTATACGGATTTTCTGCTGCTTTCAATATAGTCTGTTGTTTATGTTATAAGTACCAAATAAATTCATTAAAGTGCGACTTTGGCTCGTGTCTGCCCTTATTTTTATCATTTTGAAAATTTTTTCGTTTTGCTGTTTCGTTTAATTTTAGTTTGTTGATTTTTAAAGTTTATTTTTTATTTTTTTTAATTAGTAATGTTAAATGCATAAAATTGAGTAGGTGCTTTGGCCAGATGGTTGATACGTTGGATTTTAAACCGGAACAAACTTTGTTCGATCCCAGTAGAAGTTAACATAACAAACAAAGAGTAAAAATATAAATTTTATAAAATAATAATTAAAGATACGAAATAACAAGTCTCTTAACATTTAAAAATAAATCAAAAATCAATTATTTTTACTGAACTTGCGGTTTATTATTTAATAGTGAAAATAGCAGAAACAAAGAAACCTCTTTTATTTTATGTGTGTGAAGTTATGCATAGAAATTTATCCATAGATTTTGATGTGGAACAAAATTTTAAAGTGCATGGAACGCATGTGGAAATATAGTTGTTAAGCAATTTATAAATAAATAATTAACTAATTATAAAGGGTCCGCCAGATAACTTTTTTTTTGAAAATGCTATAAAAAAACTACTGAATATTTTCTCAAATTTCTTTTTTTATTTGAAAGTACAATCCTTCCGGTTAATAATGAAAAATAATTTCATTCAAATGGCTGCATCGGCTGGCCATGCAGTAGCCTACACGATCGGTCCAATTTTTAAGCACATTATCGACTGTGCGCAGCTGCATTTCACCAATGGCTTCACGAATATTGTCCTTTAAAGCGTCAATTGTCTCTGGCTTGTCGGCGTAACACTTATCTTTGGCGGCACCCCACAAATAATAGTCCAACGGTGTCAAATCGCAGCTCCGAGGTGGCCAAACGACATCAGCTCTGCGGCTGATAATGCGATCTTCAAAAACATCGAGTGTAACTTCGGCTGTGTGGCACGTAGCGCCGTTCTGTTGAAACCAAATGTTGCCAATATCCTCCTCTTCAATTTTTGTAAACAAAAATTCGTTCAACATGGCCCGATAACGATCGCCATTGACTGTAACGGCCACTCCTTGCTCATTTTCGAAGAAAAATGGCCCAATTATGCCTCTGGACCAAAATCCACACCAAACAGTGACTCGTTTTGGGTGCGTCGGCTTTTCAATGTATGTGCGCGGGTTTTCTGTGCCCCAAATGCTACAATTTTGCTTGTTTACATACCAGCCAAGATCAAAATGAGCTTCATCTGAAAAGATGATTTTTTTGGCAAAATCGGCATCTTCTGTAAGTCGATCGCATGCCCACATAGCGAAGCGAAAACGCATTGTTCAAGCGTATACACAGCCATACTCGTTCAGCGGAAGGATAAAACTAATTATCTATCAAATCAGACATGAACTAAGTGTTACCATTCACGAAATAAGCACTAGTTCAAAAAAAAGTTAGATGGCGGACCCTTTATGTCAAAGCAACTTACATTGGCCACAGAATCGTAATATATAGAATATTTAGTCGAAATATTGCCGAGGGGCGAATAGCTCCCCCTCAAAAGTCATCCATAGATTGTTTCACAGCATTTTTAAAGAAAATTACTTGTAAAAAAATTCCTCCGATCATTTCAGTTATCTGATATATGTCAGAGAAAGCTAAAACATCCAAAGATTGCACTGCGGTAGGTCATATGCTGGGCATATGTTCCAGGGGCGAATAGCTCCCCCTCAAAAGTCATCCATAGATTGTTTTACAGAATTTTTATAGCAAATTACTTGTAAAAAAATTCCTCCGATCATTTCAGATATCTGATATATGTCAGGGAAACCTAAAACATCCATAGATTACCCTACGGTAGGTCATATGCTGGGCATATGTTCCAGGAGCGAATAGCTCCCCCTATAAAGTCATCCATAGATTGTGTTACAGAATTTTGAAAGAAAATTACTCGTAAAAAATTCTTCCGATCATTTCAGATATCTGATATATGTCAGGGAAAGCAAAAACATCCATAGGTCATACGCTGGGCATATGTTCCAATTCTTCAAAATCGTCACTATACTGCCGTTATAATACATTTAAAAAAATATTTATCTATATTGATCCACAAGGGCATGAATTGCTTAGAAGTAAAAGGAACATTCCAGAATTAAATATAAAATTTGAAAAATTTTAGATCATTCTTAAGTCTTCGAACATTCAATTAGATGATTTTCAAAAAGATGTTCCGGATCACGATATCCAAAAAGACTACTTTAATTGTGGACCCATTGTGGTTGACTTTTTAGAGCGTATTCTTTTGCAGAAATAATGAAAAATAATAGCAAAAATTTTAAGCATGTTTGTATTCATTGTGCCAGATTTTACCCTACATCAACTGTACCTTGGGTTCAATGTGAAAAATGCTTACGATGGATGTGTGAAATATGTTTGCGGCTAATTTTCCACAAAGACATATCATATGTAATATATCAATATTTAAATGTTATAAATGTGTTCTGTAAAACAATCTATGGATGACTTTTGAGGGGGAGCTATTCGCCCCTGAACATATGCCCAGCATATAACCTACCGTAGGGTATTCTAAGGATGCTTTAGCTTTCCCTGACATATATCAGATATCTGAAATGATCGGAGGATTTTTTTACAAGTAATTTTCTTTAAAAATTCTGTAAAACAATCTATGGATGACTTTTGAGGGGGAGCTATTCTCCCCTGGTACATATGACCGGCATATGACCTATCGTAGGGTATTCGAAGGATGTTTTGGCTTCCCCTGACATATATTAGATATATGAAATGATCGGAGGAATTTTTTTACAAGTAATTTTCTTTAAAAATTCTGTAAAACCATCTATGGATGACTTTTGAGGGGGAGCTATTCGCCCCTGGAACATATGCCCAGCATATGACCTACCGTAGGGTATTCTATGGATGTTTTAGCTTTCCCTGATATATATCACATATCTGAAATGATCGGAGGAATTTTTTTACAAGTAATTTTCTTTAAAAATTCTGTGAAACAATCTATGGATGACTTTTGAGGGGGAGGTATTCGCCCCTGGAGGATATGCCGATCAAATATTCTATATGAGAGGATTATGTGGCTAATTTAAATTGCTTTCATACATAATTAGTAAGATATTTATTTATAAATTGCTTGGTATGTATTTTTACACATGCGTTCCACATACTTCAAACTTCACAGTCGTTTTATTTTTACGGAAGCTGCTATTAGTTCTTTTGACAGTGAAATTGATGGAAACAAATAAGGAATCATTAATTTTTTATGGTTTTAAATCTCTTAACATTTAAAGTTGAACAAACTTTTTGTTAAACTTAAATGAAAAATAAGTAGATCGGTTTTTAATTGAGTTTTAATCTATTTTATATTGCAATTTTAGTTAATTTTAAGTACGGAATATTTTGAGTGTGGGAAAACTTATTACAAAAACTTATGTTGAGACCGCTGACAAACTTCAAAGAATTTTCAGTCGAGAAAGTGCACCTAATATGTCAACCATTCGAAGAGTGGTCAAAAAAATTTAAGAAACTGGGTCGGTTATGGACAGTAGGACTCCTGTGCGTCAACGTACCGGTCGGTCTCTTGAAAACATTGCTGCTGTAAACCAGACTAGCCGAAATCCCGAAAACATGGAAATTTTCATGAAAAGAGTAATGGCCTGTCATCAGAGCCGTGGGAGCCATTTGCATTGTTACTAGAACAACCTTACATACATATGAATTACTGAGACGTATAAACGATATGAAATAACTTAAAACCGGCGTTAAAAAAATGCTATGTGAAAATTTCAGCTGCTATTGCTGTGTAGGTCCCATAGAAAGTACGACATTAGCAATACCTATACCAACTGGTATAGCCAGGGCCGCATTAACAAGTGCGAGCGCCCTGAGCCAAATAAAATGTTTCACCCTTGTATACATAGTTTATAAAAATTTCATTTTATTTTTTTAAATATTCTTTAATTCAAAAGTTAAATAAAAAACTTAAATGTATTTACACAAAAGAAATTTATTTAAAACGTTTTATAAACATGTGTAAATTAAATATTTAATAATTTCACTTTACCTAAATTAAATAATGTTTGTTTAACTGGTATATATAAAAAATAAATAAAATTTGTTCGACCTTTAAAAATGAAAAAAATTGTACCATTTTGGTTTTTTGGAACATCATTTTGGTTTTTGGGAGCCCTCGAATCGTTGGCGCCCCTGGGCTGCAGCCCAACTAGCCCTATGGATAATGGGGGCCTGGTTGTAGCAATCACTAAGCTGTTATACTTTGCTATAACAGTTTTCAATAACATGCTAATAGCAAAATAAAATATAATAATGTATATTTTTTAGACATCAGCAGCAAAACCAAACTATTTACGATATTGCTGTAGTTATATGTGCTGTTGAAAATTATAACAGCATAGCAATGGCAAAGGATTTAAGTCACATTGTTTGCTGTTGTTAATTGTTTACTATTTTATCTTTGATGATAAAACGAAATTGTTTGAATCTACTTTCGATGGTTGCCGGACCATCAATGCCGGACGAATTTGAAAATACGAGTGTAAAACTTTGCCAAAATCACTTTTATCACAATGACAAAATTTTGGATATACTAACATTACAAACATTATTTTTGACAAGAAAACGTAATTTGCTCTTCTTATTCACCAGAAAAAATTTTTAACTTCAATTAATGTAGATTTTTTTCATTTTTACTATCCGCTTTATAGATTCATAGCAATTTCAGCCAATGCAAAGGCGAATATCAAAAAGAAGCGAATGCGAAAGCGAACTTTCGTCGCACCCTTAATTTTGTTTCAAGTTTTCTTGTGGTTTTTGTAATATAAATCGGTGGAGCGAGCGGCATTCTCAAAACATAATTTTTTGCAAAAATCAGGTAATTTCATTTTACAGTGAATAAAATCAATATTTATAAATCGATAAAAATAAGATAAATCTTATTTTATTTGTACTATATGTGGCTTTATGATCAGTTAATGAAAATGGTAACTCTTTGCCATTTTAGATCTTTTATAAATTTAAAAAAAATAAAACTTCCGAATTTTGCATAAAAAATATACATATCATCATTGTGGGCTGAATAATTCCGAAGCCGGATAGTATATAAAAAATAATATTAAAAAGGCTTAAAAGCAGGGACCGAAAATAATTATTATTGCACAAATTTTTGACCCAAAAAAGCACTGTGATCAAAGAATATTTGAAACATGTTGTTGTACACTAAAATTATTATTTTTTGACATGCTTTCCATTCATGCAATAAACTTTTATTTTAAATTTTTAGTATAAAAATCAATTAATAAGAATTAATTAATTAAAAATTTTAAAATAACGATTATTTTAAATTTTTATTTTTTTGCTCGAAACTTTTCTTGATTTCTTGATTTTTATTTTTGGCTTAAAAATATATCAGGTTTTGATTTTTACTTTGTTGATATATATATGAAAAAAATTTGTAAAATCCACATTCAAATCCTTTATTCTAGTTAAATTTGTCGAATAAACCGCCAGTTTATGACATAGTAGTTAAATATTTATTTTGCTAATTTTTATATAAATTTTAATTAAAATTACAGTACTTTTCGCTTATAATCACAACCTTTAATTGCACGCAAGGTCTGGACTTTAATGTGACTCTAAGACTTAGAGTGTAAGCCTAATTTTCATATACACCATTTGGAGGCATATAACCAATTTCGCGTACAAAAGTTAATAACTACAAAATCCTAAAAGTAATATTTTCTTCAAGTACTTTTCAATAACTAAACAATTTAGTAAATTTTTCTATTGTGAATTTAAAGGAAACTGTATGTATGAATTTTGTTCTTTGTGAACCGCAGATATATCGCATATGCTTATATCGCTAATAGAACTATAACATGAACATTTTCTATTAAACTCAGGGTTGTCAGGGTTTTTATGACCTATTTCGACAAATTGATTTTAAAAATCGCCAAAAGTCTCCAAAATCTTTTTATGTAGTTTTTCTTATGTCATATTTTATATTAAATTTGGTTTTATTACTAGTTATTTTAATATAAGTTTTTATAAAATATTCGTATAGAAAATCTCCAAAAGTAGAAATACAATCGCCAAAAACTATTTCATGTCAATTTTTGACATCAAAATTAAAAATCCATTTATGACTGTAATTAATATAAGAAAAAGCTTCAAAATCACATTGTTTTTTAACTTCTTCCAAACGAGTTTTGGTGGGATTTATTTTCGAAAATACTTTTTCAACAAAGTAATTTTTCTGAATTATAAATATTTTTAAGTTAAATTTTGTTGAAAATAGCCATAAAAATCGCCAACAAATTTATTTATCGCCAGAAAAATCACCATGTGGCCAAATCAAAAATTTTGTCGCCAAACAAGTTGAAAAATCGCCACGTTTGGCGAGAAATCGCCATATCTGGACACGCTGATGAAATTTGGTAATGGAGACAATAAATACAGATAAAATAGACTATATGGATAATGTGACTATAAACGGTAGTGACTATAAACGAAAAGTACTGTAAATGCAGCTTCTGGGGGTTATTATGTAATTCGATTCGAATAGCAAAATTTACGAATTCGTACAAATTAAATTATCTAGTACGATTTTCGAACGTTTATTTACGAATGTTCGGAAATTTGTCTGGCAAATGCTAAATACGTTAAAATGTTCGCATTTTATTGGAATGCTTTTTTGTTGTCGAAAGGAGTAAAAAATCTTAAAATAATTGTAACTTTATTATGAAAAAGCATCAGGAATGTCGTAAATTACAAAATATAACTTCCAAAAGATCAAATATAATTTTTCTTACACTAAACAAAAAATAAATAAATAATAGAAAATAACTAAGCTATAACGTTTTTATATAAATCGCAACAACGCACAGAGGAGTATTTGGCCCGAAAAACTGGTCAAAATTATTAAACGTGTTCTTTGAATTAATAGTTTAAGTTTTTTTAATAGTTTCAGGTTTAATTTCATAATTTCACTTTCTACAGTGTAGTTACTTAATGAAATAAAAATGTAACTAATAAAGACTAAAAGAAAACCTATTTCAACATGTATGACAACAATAATAGCTTGAATATATGGCAGGTGGAGCTTACCGACAAGCAAAGCAAAAATAAAATAAGGTTGGAATATTGGAAGAAATAATCAGAGGTGATATGGTATACAGAGGTATTTATACCTTACTACAATTTTTAAATATCAAAAATAACAGTTTAAACTGAATATCTCTTTGACTAATTTTAAGAAATTACAATAAACAATTTTCGCTATTTAAATTCAGTTATATATAACATTGCAATTATACTTTAAAATTAATGTTCCAATATAAATGAACAAGTTTCGTGGGGAAAGATAAAATATAGAGTTCGATTAGCTGTATATTTTTTTTCTTTGGACGGTATTCTAATGTCACGTAAGTAGTGCAAAAACATTATTTGTCTACGTCATTTGAATTTGACCGGTCGCAACTGTTTCAGAATAAAAGTTTAAAACAAGATATTTGCCGCAAGTATATATTGATCGACATTTTTTTTAATTTGGTGTAATAAAAATTTTATAAGAATTTAAAGTTCGTCACATACGCTATTGTAGTACTACAAATGCAACTAAATGCAAATGAAAAATTGCAAATTTTCTTCAAGTTCCAAAAATAAAAAAACTTCATCCTTTTTTATATCATGGTAGTCAGCATATAAATGGTCCTCGAACTGCGTATTCATTATCCGAAAAAAATTCAAATTCATTAGTATGTACTAATCTGTAGTAGGCTAAGGTGGCGGCGTAAACTCAGCGCCTATATACGTAGTATGCAGCATTAAATAAAGTTGAATCTTGATTGTTTTTATTGCAATTATCCTATTATTAGGTTTTTGTTTACTTACAAAACATATATTTCATTACTTAAGAATACTATAAGAGAAAAATATGTCACGTACGCTATGTCATCATCACTATAAAATTTACTTATAATAAAGGAAACATAGTTGGCCTAGTGTAAGAAATTTATAAAAGAAAAAAAAACTTCACAATTCGCACTTTCGCTTATTTTTACATGCACCTTAACTTCACTTCAGTTTTATGTCGCGTACATAATGCCTTTATTTCCCTCCATACATTGGACAACAGGGTTCCAAATGTGAGAACCCTCTGAATGGAACATAACGCCAAAATTTTTTTCAGTTATTTCTATTTTTGCAAAATTTATCCCACTTTGTAGGCGTAGAAATGTCACGTACGCTGACATGGAAATGCCCATATGTCACCGACATGAATTTGTTTTTTCGCGTCCTATATCCTTGCAAATTAAATTAAAATTTTAAATAGTTTTGTAAAGCGCAACTGTTCATTCAACTGTTTGTTCCCAAAATAAATAGCATGAACTAGGGAATAATAAACCGATTTCGATTCCAATCGAATTTACGTTAGCGATTTTGCACTGAAATATATTATTTTGTCTTTTAAAATAGCTTTTTTTTGAATAATATCAAAATATGAAGAATAAACTCTAATTTATTATATCTTTTAGCTATTCACAATAAACTCTAATTTATTATATCTTTTAGTTATTCAGACTCAAATTTTTGATTGATACTCTTATTTAGCAGAAAGTAACGTCATCAATAGAGTGAATGTATATGTACCGAGCCCAACATTCCAGTTCTATTATCCATTTATATTAATTTTATGCTAAGTTTTTATTAGTCATATGCTCGTGAATGTTTAAGTTGTATTTTTCCCCGATCGAATAAAATATATGCGTTTTCTGCTATTGTTTCGACTGATACTGTATGTATTATGAAAAATACTCGTACGGCCCTTTTCACCATGTATAGTTTAGAGTTAACGTTGACTTTAACGGCAAGTTTTGTATGCCGAACTTACCGTTAAAGTACATGTTAACTTTTAATCGTACATTGTGAAAAGGGCCTTTAATAAAATGAATGAGATTTTAATTCTTATAAGAATTGATTACATTGTTCGACCTTTTTAATTATAATGAAAACAATAACTCGTCTTTGTTTGACCTCGGGCTCAAACAAAATCTAATTATTGTTTTCGTTTTTAAGGCGTAAGACGTTCTGCTAGTCTGATTAGATATTCTAATATTCAACTCTTAATAATAATTTGAGTTTACATTAATTCAAATAACGATCTTTAGCCGAAATAATATCTTTCGACTTAAACCTATTCAGGTGGAATAATACCTATAATTGAGTACAAATATTCATTGCAAAAATTTTTAATTCTCGACAATTTTCTCCAAAAACAGCACCATCATCATTTTATATCAGTGTTCGGAAATAAACCGAACGTTATTTTGTGTACTGTATACACAAGCAGAAACGATATCTATTTTTTTTAGTGTTTGTGTATATACACAACCCGAACACAACACATAACGATTTGTTAATGCAAGTAACAAACATTATGTAGCGTTTTGTTTTTTTGCCAAAAAACAGTACAATTGTAGTGGTTGCGTACTACATACATTATATTTTAGCGTTTTATAGTGTTCTTTTTTCATCATATACAACTACGCACTCAAGTATACATGCACGAGAGCCAAACGAATACTAGTGCTAAGTCCCAGTTTACATGTTGCAAGTCTTATTCATCAGCTTCTTATTCAGCTGTGAGAAAAACAGAGAAATGTGTATTCATTTCTCTGTCTTTCTCACAGCTGATCAATAAGACTTGCATCGTCTAAACGTCGACTAAATACACAAAATATACATTAACCCTTTCGCTACAAGTTTTCCAATTCAGGCATTAAAAATCCAATTTTGTTACTATTCGGCCTTAAATATTTTTAATAAATTTTAATTTTTTTATTTTTTCCAAAAAGTTGACTCCAAAGTTGTTTTTTAGAATGATGCCATATGGATACATTTGTACTCAATGGAGTATAAAAAACACATGGGCGAACAAAACTAAATGGAATTGGAGGATGAGGTGGTCCTATATTTTTATCTATGGTGGGCTTAATTAACGGTCTGAGTTGAAACGAGCCATTTTCCAACTTTCCAAGTTGATCAAAAGAGGAATTCTCTGAGGGATGAGTCCATTATTTTATGGAACGACCCAAGAAGGGGGAAATACGAGGAATTGCATTTTTTAAACAGGGCGATCTCTTACTATTATCTATAGTTATATTTTATTTGGAACTAGTAACCCCAAATTTTTCAAATTGTGGGAAATTTTGCCTTTTTGAAAGATAGTCCATTTTTTAGAAAAGTGAAAACGCACTTAGGGTGAAAATTTTGTAGAACAAATTACTGATTATTGTTTCTAGGGCCAATTGACAGTTTTATTTCCAAATATGAATCGGTAAAGCATGAAAATTAAAATGACTTTGATCTAGTGGTGTATACAGAGTTACAATAAAAACTTTACCACATCATAGGTTTGTATCCATATGGATACATTCATAGTTAAAAAAATCGTCGGTGCTTTTTTAATTGTTTAAACAAAAAAATTGTTATGCAGAATATTAAATTAAAGTCTTTTTAACTTATTTCAGTTAATTTTATTCAAAAAAAGTCAATATGTTTGTTTTATAAGTAAAATAAAAACTCTGTTTTGACCAAAAATAAAATATTTAAAACATGCTTTTTTAAATACGTATTTTTTTAAGAAAATAAAACCAAAATATTTTCCAAAAGTGACTTAAATTAAGAAATAAGACCTGGAAATTCTATAATCCGTTAGCAATCCAAAGGTAAAATTAATGCGGTTCTTGTTAGACGCTTATCAATTTACGTGTATCCATATGGATACAATATAGCGAAAGGGTTAAGAATAATGTTCTGTGCTGAAGACAACGAAGTGTACTGTTTTTCAACGAAAAACAGAACACTATTAAATGTTCTTATCTTTATATTGAATTTGTTAAAAAGAGTATTTTCGTTGGGTACAAGATCACTAACAGAAATACCGTACTTCTTTTTTAATGTATTTCCTACACAACCACTATTTGCGTTTGTGTATTACAATATTCTACCGTACAGAACATTAAAATACATTATATAAGGTAAATTTTCGAACACTGTTTTATATACATATTAGGGGCTCATTTAATCGGGCTTCTGCTTTAATGGGTTAATCGCTCGATTAATTAATCTAGATTTTGGTTTAGTCGGTTAATAATCCGTTAATTTCGTTATTAATCGGTTATCCGATTAATAAAGTTTTTTCCTAAATTAAGTAAAAATGCATAAATTATTTATTATTTTGATTTTATTAGTAAAAAGATAAGCAACAACATAACAAACAACAATTCTTGAACTAAATCAAGCAAGAAATAAAGGGTATTCATAAATACGTACTTACTCTTGAAGTAAACTCATGGTATGAATTAAAAAACAAACAAGTTTGTGACATTATTTTGTTAGGTATTGCAATAGCTTAAGCAGATCTTCTAAAATAATCTTTTAGAAAAATAATTTGGTTTAACTGATTAGGATTTAAGCTATTCTTTCCTTCACTTTTGATAAAACTTGGTTTAGAAAAAATTCCTTCACTAATCGTAGGTGTTGGAGAAATCGATAGCAAACCATAATACAGAATATCTAATTTATCAGTACTTTTCCTGGAATTCTCTAAACATAAAATCTTTTATTAAAATCCCGTTTCAACTTTTTTCAAATTCTTAACAATTCTAATTTTGTTAAAAGATTGTTTGTATTACTATCGATAGTTTCTTTTGTTGTCAGGTCATCATTTGACTCATCCTGTCAAAACTCAGCACCTAACATTGGGCAAAAATTTTTCGTTTTTATACTGTATTTTAAAACGGAAGAACAACAAATCAAACAATATACAAATATATAATAAAAAATAAAAAAACTAATACTCGCAACAACAAAGTATTAACTAACACCGTTTTGTTTAATATTGTATATATAAATTTTTTCTTTTTGTAAAGTAAATCATAAACCTATAAACAAGTAGGCACTATAACAGCAAACATATATGAGTACTACGGTTTGGGAATCGGGAATTCCCAGGCGGAAATTACCGGGAAAAGACTACTTTTAATTTCGTAAATATATGGACTTTTTTGACATACATATATAAAATGGCATAAATGACCGCCTGTTTTCTTTAATATCAAAATTTTCAATGTTTTTTAAATATTACAAAAGTTCGTTTAAGTTCTCTTTTAAAGTTGCCATGTTTTTCATCGTCTGTTTAAATACTAATAACCTGCTTAATGATGTCGAAGGACATTTTTCTTTCTTAATATTTCATTTGAAATAAAATCAAATTCTAAAACTTTGTCCTTGTTTCAAATGTAAATGTAAGAAAGAAATAATTACTTCAAGATTGATAAACAGGCAGTAAAATGTCCATAATTTTTTTTTAATACAAAATAAAAATATGAACGGTTCAAACTTATACAGAAATTTCCTAAAACTTGCATGAAATTGAAGTCATACCATTTCTCTTAAGCCGAGAAAAATTATTGCTTGATTCGAAAAGTACATTCAAGATGAATTTAGTAATAGATGTCATTTAATCACTATAACAGAACAACGTGAAATACTTTGCATAAGTATCAATGATTACAGTGCGTTCTAATCGTTTCCTAAAGTAAATAATTCAATATTAAACGAACTTTGAGTGATTTTCCGCAGAATTAGTGAACAAATTTTGGAAAGTATATTGGAAAAACATGCATTCTTTTAAAATTTTATTGTTTTATTCTAAATAATACAACAACTATTAATAAAACATATTTTTTAATAAATACCATAAAATTTTAATAAGTACACAGATATATCACTATTGCATTTCTTCCCTGTCGGAAAATCCCTAGTCGACTACAAAAATAATCAACTTATAGTTAACTTTTCTTAGACTAATTAAAAGCTAACTACAATGCAATCCAGAACTGACCCACAATCAATTCTTAAGTTGAATACACAATCGGATTTGGTGAGAGCCAACAACTTTACTCTCAGCTACTTTGAAACTCCCCAGCGGTGATACATTGTTTAAACCCCAGCAACATCTTTTTGCAAATGTACTAACTACCAAGTGACTTAAATAAAGTTAATTTTAGGTTAGTTGAAAAGTAGTGCAGAGTGGGACAATTGACTACCGCCTAGGAGATAGCAATGTTAAAATATTTAGCTGTTTCAGTCAGTGTCAGTCAGAGCCAGTTGAAAATAGTTAGCTCAAAGTTAAATTAAAGTTAATTTAGTTTCCGACACGGTTTGTATACATTTTATTTTGATTTGGACAGTTGATAACATAGTACCAGCGTTGTCAATTCAGTGTTTTCGTACCGTTTTTTGTGCTTTTTCAACATTTCGACGCAAAAAATTTTCAAGGTAGAGCTCGATGCTTTTTATTTGGGAACGTTGCACTAAACACAAAATGCTAAAATAAGTTTATTTACCTAAAAAAAATTTTTTCAAGAGTAAAATTCTCTGCTAATACAACCGTTTGTTGAACATACTTTGTTGCAGCTTTGTGGAAGAATAAACAAATATATTTGGTTATGTCCAAGTAAAATATAAATATTCAGTCGATATAAGCCTGTTTGTCTGTTCCTTATTCAAACGCAGAAGTTGCACGCGTTCTTAGCATGATGAATCTATTTAAATAAGTCTAAAATATGTAACAGAATGTTCTTACATGCGGCTAACGCTTTGCTTCACATAAAAAACGGCCTGAAGCGAGAAAATTCATATTGGAAACCTATGAAGGGCCTTGATTTAATTACGCTACGCAAAAATAAAAATGCTTCGAGATCAAAATAGCAGATCATTATATGGGCGAATCCCAGAAATTGTCCACCTATGGCAGAATTTTCGAGCTCTTAAAAATGATTATATATGTTGATGGAATAATGTGCTATAAATTTAACCTTACAAATATATAAAGGAATATTTTTTGGGTGATCCCTTTATGAATGGCAGGGATATACCTGCACCGAAAAAAAGATCTGTTTATTATTGCCCCTGGGAACTTTAAGTGAATTTTTTATTTTTGTTTGTTTTTTATGTAAGAATTATATGTTACATTTTGTATCTATTGTTTAATTGTTGGACTTCAATTTGAAATATGTGGTTGATACATGTATCAAAATAAAAATATGCTACGGTTCATTTTATATGGTTAGTTCTTGGAATATATAAGATTTTGTTGAACATTCGTTTGTGATATGTATTATAAATGTCCTGGTCGACGGGTTCAGACTTCTGGCAGCCCTAGTTTAGTTACACATGTGACCGTAAGCTTAAGTTTGAATTTTCGAGGTCGGAGGTTGTCGGGAAATATCTTGAAAATAAGTGTGTGAGTATTTTTAGATGGTCTCGTAAACTATAAGGAATGTGAACATAATGTTAGCTTTCTTTTAGATAATAATATTATCTACAACTCCACTAAACACATTTTTATTGTAAATTTTACAATTAAAAAGTTATAGCTATTAAGAAAAATATAGCGTGCATCACGTAGCGTGCGTTACAAAGGGTTCACGGCTTTGATAAAAAACGACAATATTTTTTGGCTGCAAATAAGCTATTTTACGATTCTCTTATATTCCTGTTTCTTTTACGAATTAGATTTCGTGTGCTCTACTGTGCAAAGTTCGATCAAAAATACAAAAACACAGTTCAACTTTCAAAGTTACTTCCAGTTTTTGTAGCGTGCGTAACGCTAAATTCAGAAATTATAATAAAAATTTTCGACAAGCTCTAGTTTGAAATATATAGCGACTTTTATATTTTCATAAATTACAACAATATTGTTCTTATTTTTCTGTTATTACTCCATTCACTTATTATTATCGCCCATTCACTTCAAATGTTTCAAGGCATGTGTTTTTAGACTTAATAGTGCAAAATTATTCGTCATATTGCTTTTCATATTGCATAAAAATCATAAAAATATGTATCTTGTATACTAAACTCTTGAGGAGAGAATACATTTATATTTTTCTGCAAAATCAGTATTATTGAGTTGTGTCTCTTTTCAAGTGCTTGTGCGATATGTCTTTTAATATATCAAAAGTTGTGTATTTTACTTTATGAAATGATGAAATACATATTATTTTTAAATAAAATTAAAAATGCTAAATTAAGTGCGATTTTTTAAGAATTACGCCTTTTTATCTTGGTTCCAGTGATTTTTGAAATTTAAAAGTTGACAACACTGCATAGTACCATAGTTTTCACAGGTACTGCGTAGTATGCACCCACCAAACCAAATGTTAGAATTTCGTAAAGAATTCGTAACGGCTGTTCGGTAACATCTTCCGATTTCGGATCCGAAATTGTGCCGAAATCGTAACGATTTTTGTATGAAAGGGTTGACACGACTTCGTAACGATATGTAGTTCCGAAATCGTAACGACATGTCAGTACGAATTCACGACGACGTGTAGGTACGAAATCGATACGACATGTCGGTACGAAATCGTAACGATATGAAGGTACGATTTCTTAACGATTTCATTTAGAGTTTTCTTCAACTTTTTTAATAATTGTTTATATAAAAATTATTTTCCATCATTTTATTTATTCACTACAATATTATATGATTTAATGTAATATAACATAAAAACTATAATTTAAATTGAAATATTAGAGGCGTAAGCCTTTTTAATGACTTTTGCTGTCGGTTTTTTGTGGTGTCACAATATTTCTTTGTTTTCATCTATGTAGCTTGTCTGACTATAATTAATTGTTAATGCATGAATCTGCAAAAATGTAAAAAATTTTGTATAACATATGTTATTTACATTTATTTGAGCTTACAATGTACCTTTAAAAATCATAATATATCTAAAATTATTCACAGCAATGTGTAGAATCTATCTTCTTAGCCGGCCTTTAGCCGGGTTTAAGTGTTTTTCCTCTATATATGTCGAATAGGCGCTTCGCTGAGTAAAGATTTCCTACTTATAATGTATTCGGCCGAGCTTAAAGGTTCTCTTCTCTATGTGCATATATCGCCGAGTAAAGATTTCCTGCAAAGACTCTTGTCCATAAAAATTTGCACTCAAAACTGTAATTGGAGAATGAATATTACTTTTAAATGTTCTTCTTTATTTATTATATTTCTTCAAAACAATCTGAAAAATTTCCGCGGTTTTTACTTGCTTATAAATAAAATTTGTATTGTTTTTTAAAAAGTTTTATTTGCACATACTCACATGAAATAAATGGACATATACAAAAGAAATTTGTCCAGACAAACTACCGAAATGTCGTAACGAATTCGTTAAGACATTTCGGTAGTAAGTCTGATTTTAGACAAACTACCGGAATGTCTTAACGAATTCGTTACGGCAAGTCTGACTTCAGAAAAAGTCTGAACTTTTGGTTTGGTGGGCAGTTCTCACTGAAATTCAGGTTTGGAATTTTGCATTTATTTCTACACGGAAAAACAATCGTGTAGAACTCTAAACAGAATTTTGTTTGCATACACACAAATTTATACATTTTTTAATTTACAACACACAAAAACACTAAAAATTAATTACAATGTACGAAAAATTAGAAATGTCAAAAATTCCGTGACGAAACAATTGTGTGAACATTAATTTTTGTTTCAGTTGACGGAAAAAATTCTCCACTTATTGTTATAACATGCCTGTAATAGGCAATAAATGCCAAAATTCCGTGAACTTTCCTTTTGGAAATGCGGAAATTTCTTTAAGAAATTTACCAACCTGAATTTCAGTTTGTTTTTTTTTTTACACATACATACCTCTTTTTGCAGCCTGAATTTCAGGCAGAGCTGCATAATACGCTTACATATGGAATGAAAATGTGTAATTGTGAAAAGATAAGAGTGAAAAGTAATGATGAAAACATATATACATTACAGCGACTCGACTTGTATAAAGATGAAAAACGTGTTTCCCCCTTTCAGCCTTTAAATAAAAATCAGGGCATATCGCACTGCATGTTTTACCTTCACAAAAGGTTACACATGTACCGGCGTCGGTCTCACAGACCAATTGTTATGAAATACACCAACACGCTTGTCTAGTGCAAACACCAAATCAATACTAAAACGGAGCTTGAAAAAAAGCGGAAGCTAGCAGAAAATTCAACTTTGTAGAGTTTCTGGGAAAAAAAATATTTTCGTAAAATCGATTTGTCGGTCTCACAGACCAACGCGCGGTTATAGGAAGGTTAAGAAAAAATTATTAAAAATTCTTATTTTTTGTTTAATTTTCTGTATATTTTTATGTATTATTTTTTTGAACGTTAGCGCAAAATATTCGTGAAATATTCGCTAGAATTTGGCGAATGCGAGTATCATGAAAGAGTTAAATATTCGGCGATTCGAATACGAATATACGTAACATCACTACTACTTATATTAAAATAAATTTTACTTTTTTTAGGAATTATTTGATTTAAGGCATTGTTTATTTATTTCTGTTCTTAGAAACGTGCGAACTTTTGCAATAACCAAAAATAGAAGTATATAACCAATGCCTTAAATTATATAATACTAAAAAAAAGTAAAATTTATTTTATTATAAGTAACACCTGCAATAAAAACGTTTTAACAAAATCGTGGATTTTATGGAATAACGCATTGCTGATGGTATGAATGAATGATGAAGTTTAATGCACCATTGCATGCAGATTGAAAAGATCTTTTAAACGATGTATTTTTTTATATTCTGTCTTGGGAGAAAATACCAAAATATGTATGCAAAAAAACTACAAAAATATACTCTTTTAGACATGGTCCACCTGACGGGCGGTCATCGCTAGACCCCACAAGTGTTTTGGGAAACCTCATTAAAAAGACGCACCTTTAATATGAGAGGGTTAACAAGAATTTTTTTCTCTGAGTCGCTTTAATATACATCGGTTAAAGCATATAAAACCTACTAACCAGTTTTACGCCTTTCGATTTTACTAAAACTTAGTACGACTGATGCCTCTGAATAAACTAATATTAGTGCAAAATCTTAGCTCACTATTGTGCATGGTTTGCGATATATCGCGACTTTAAAATGTGAAAAATTCATCAAAAATTTATTAAACTGACTGCACACAATTATGTATATATTTTAAATTACTTGTCCTAGATATTCTGTTGAGGTGTCATATTTAAGGACACAAAATAACCTTTAAAATGACAGACGTTATGATTTTATTTTCCAATATTTATAGGGCAAATTATACTAACCTTATGTCTGCGGGCGATTTTCTCAAAAAGTTTTATTTTTAAAATTCTTAAAAAAGTATATGTTGATGATGAGCTTCTCCTATTAGCTTCCACCAAGTATGAATCTGGGACTCGAAATAGTTCATAAGCTACATATTGAGAAAAATTTTACACAATATTTTTTTTAATATATATTTTTAGCATAATTTATTATATTATTTTGAAAGTTTTTTTTCCAATCACTGGTGAACATTTTCGAGTGCCAGACTTATACTTGGTGGAAGTAAAGAGAAGAGCCCAGTAAAAAATTTTCATGTTTTTTGAAGAACTAAAGGAAATAAAGAGCTTCATAATTAGCTTTAAAATATGAGCTTGTTCAGAAGCGGATTTCATAGCGTCACTACAATGCAGGCTTTGAAGCGAGAAAAGTATTTGCTTTTTACTTATACAAAAGCTTCGTACACGAGCTATACAAAAAAAACTGATTTTATAGTGCTGATCCAAAGCAGGTTTTTAAGTGAGAATGAAGAGTAAGTTTATTTGAGTTTCTTGGTGCGTTTTCAACAGAATTCAATATATAGGATAAGTAGTTTTAATTACATACATAATTTTGTACAGTAAGTTTAGTAAATGTTGGAACAATTCTTGGATTTTAAAGTCGCGATATTTCGCGAACCATTTAAAATATGGAGCTAAGTTTTTGCACTAATAGTAAATTTGCCAAAAGCATCATTCATAATAAATTTTATCAATATCGGAATTGGTAAGGTCCCAAATGCTACTTTTATTGGTTGGTTTTAAATGTTTTTACCCACATATTGATATACTTATTAGGGTATTCATTCGATTGACCGTTAATCGGTTAACCGGTTAAGTACTACCCGATTAACTGACCGGTTAATTCAAAATTGGCCATTTACGATTAAAGGTTAAACCGGTTAATATCAGTCAATTAACCGACGTAACGAATTTTTTCATATTTTGTAGTATTACAACGTATTTTTTGTGTGTTTAATTATACAAAATATATACAAAATGTGTGTGTTTAGAAATTGTTTTTCATACAAAAAAAATAAGTGTGTTCAGTGATTTTAACTTCAGTAAAACATTAAAATCTTTGTACGTCGCTATAAAAGAGTTTAGTAAGTACTCTACTACTCTAATTGAACTTGAGGAAATTATGTATTAAGTTTTTGTTTAATAGTATTATAAAATCCAATAATACTGTTGCCAACGATTTAATTAAAAATCTAAGGATTAGATTTAATGGGAGCCGAATTTAGTTATATTATACCTCCACTCAGGAATATTTCCTTCTAGCAACAGTGTTTTAAAATACAGTATAAAAGCGGAAACTAAGGAATTCGGAAATAAACTTTTTTGCAGAAACAGGTGTCTAATGGCATAATGGAAAATTTTATAAGTTTAAAGAAATCCAGGAAAAGGACTTGGAAACTAGATATTCCGTATTATGGATTGCTTTCGATTTCTTCAACATCTACGATAAGTGAAAGGATGTTTCCAAGTCAAGTTTTATCAAAACTAAAGAAAAGAATCGCTTAAGTCCTAAGCATTTAAACCAAATTATTATTCTAAAAGATTGTTTTAGAACACCTCCTTAAACTATTGAAATAACTAATAACATGATCTCACAAACTTCTTAGTTTTTTAATTAATATATATTAATGATTTTTTTTCTTCTTTTGCTTGATTTAGTTCTAGAATTGTTTTGCTATTTTTTACTAATAAACTCAAAATAATAAATAATTTAAGCATTTTTATTTGTTGAAATTACTTGATTTATGAAAAATCTTTATTAGTCGGCTAACCGACTAATACCGAAATTAACCGATTAAGCCAAAACCTCGATTAATTAATCGAGCGAATAGCCGATTAAAGCAGAAGCCCGATTAAATGAATCCTAGTATTTACTATAGTATGACATTCCGATGACTGAATTTAAAATTAGCAACTTACACTATCTTATTCTTTATTTGTATATGTGCTTCGTGGCTAAATAGATAGGCTGAGATCACAGCCTCATTCTGTTTGCGCTTTTACTTAGTAATTCAGTGTTGTTTGGGAGAAAATATTTTCGCAGATGCTGCAGCCACCTGTGTCGGTGGTTTTTCTTTATTTTTCTTAAATTCATTTTTCACAGTGTGTAATAAGGATATCAAACTGTTTAGCTTCCGACCCTTAATTATAACAAGCAGAACGAAAAGATCTCTCAGGGTTTCTTAAAACTGTGGCAAAGAGGAATAAGTGCTTAGGTAGACTTAAGGAAAGTAGTTCATTCGAAAGTTTGTATGCTACTGCTAAGAGATTTATTGGAATAAGTGTTTAAGTCGACTTAAGGGAAGTAGTTCTTCCGAAAGTTTTTATGCTACTGCTAAGAGATTTATTGGAATGTATGATATATTTCTTGTGTGGTCCTTTTAGTTTAGGTAAGATTGTAGCCACTGCTACCTTCAACTGAATTTGTTAATAATTAAGGAATAAAACAGTGTTGAAGCAAAATTTGCTTAAGTCGATTTAAGCACTTAATCCTTATTGCCACAGAAACTTCTCATGCATTTCAGTTAAATTTTTAAATTTATTGCCAATAAATGATGTACATTGTTCAATCCAGTGTAGCGAACGCATTTCCAATTTGTAGAATGGGATTGCAATTATCCAGATATTTATTTGCCCCATTCAAGCTGTTGATAATTTTCTTACGATAACACTAGTTCACAAAAAAATGCACCTAAAAAATTAGATGTTTTTTAAGCTAAATTGGGGCTGCTGAACACGAATTTATTTTTCCTAAGAACCGTTTTCGAGATATTCGCGAAAAACTAGCTTTTTTGCAGTTTGTAAAGATATTTCCAAAAAGCTTGAGTACTGTTTACTTGAATTGAGCAACTTTGGCATTGTTGCATAGACATGTTTTTCGTCTTTCAGTTCATATATATACTGTGTTGATCAGATAAAAATTCACTGAATTACAAGTCTTTATATTTGAAAAATATTTTATTTATTGCGTTTTTTCAAAATTCACGATTTTGAAATGCTCCATTAAAGCAAACAAAAAATTTAAAATTTTTGTTTTGACCCATATCTTAAATAAAATTTTGTTCCCAACGTACAAGAAGTAAAATTGTTAACATCGGGCAAAAATTTAGAAAGTTACAATAGATTTAGTGAAAACATCCGATTTTGAATTTTAATTTAAAAAAATGTGTATGGAGTATGAGTATAAGAAAAATGACAGTGGGGCAGAATTAAATATTTTGGAAATATATCAACTATTTCTAACTCTTTAGTCCGATCAGTATTAAATTTTACATGGAGATATCAGAGGAGTGTTCCTATTTAATCTAGGAAGATGAGCTTCCCATATTTCTCAGGTTCAGAGGTATGAAGTGCAAAGTAGTGCACTTCGGTCATGTAAAATTTGTCATTTCTCTGTTTCTCACTTGATTCCAAAAATTGTTTCTGTCCTTATATACCTTGTAAAGTTCTAATAAAGTCTTTCGTTAAATAAATATCTTGTATAGTTAGTGAGGTATACTAATTTTAATATTAAAATTTCTCAATTTTTCAAATCCTTGGTCCAGTATTTTTAAGATATAGGATCCAAATAGCAGCCGATTGTCACAATTGTTTCATTGTTAGTTACACGACTAAATTTCGAATAGTTAAAAAAATAGTTGATGGAAGTATTCTTTCAAAGTTGGAAAACATAAAATCTATAAGAAAATTTAAAATTAAAAATTTTGAATTTATGACAATTTTCGGCCAAAAAAGCACCATAATTGTTTTTTCTATAACATTTGTTTCTCAAGGATCAAGATTTAATGGAACTTTCTTAAGAATTCTAATTATTCTCAGATACAAATCATAGTTTTCACATGAATTCCTATATTACTGCAAACTTTCATTGGAAAATATCAATAATGAACGATTTTATAGCATTAAGAAAAAATTTAATATGCAAAAAACATCACATAGCACCATTTTTCCACTTGTTTTAAAGTAAGTCTTTTATAAAAATTTAAATTATAAAAATCTGAATACAGTGTTGAAAACTACACATAATTTTGGTAACTTTGATATGCGATATGTCGACCTTTCTTATTGTAACGAGTAAAAGTAATGGAATTGAAGCAAAAACTCGCACTGACCTGAGGACCAACGAATGAAAATTAAAATTTTGATGTGTTCATTAAATATTTTGTAACTTTCTGATATTTGGTCCGATGTAACTAATTGTACACTTGCTATATTTGGAAAAAAACCTTTCTTTAAGATGTGGATATAAAATAAATTTAAAAAAAATTATTTTGCCTTACTGGACACTTAAGATAGTAAATTTTAAAAACACGTGTAAAAAATAAAGTTTTTTCAAATCTAAGAATTTTGAACCGATCAGCACATTTTAAATATGGGCTGAAAGAAGAAAAACATATCTATGCAACAATGCCAACTTTGCTCAACTGAAGTAAACAGTACTCCAGATTTTTGGAAATAGCCTTATAAAATGCAAACAACACGTTTTTCGCGAATATTTCGAAAACGGTTCTTAAGAAAAATAAATGAGTGCCATATTCGTGTTCAGTGACCCCAAATTACCTTAGAAAGCATTACATTTTTGATGTGATCGCAAAAAGTTGAAAATTTGTGAACTAGTGTAATTAGACAAATGCTTCAATTCATTGTACATCTACGAACGCTCAATGTCAGCTTGAGCTATTTTCATTATTTCTTTGCTCATCCGATAAACTAATTGGTGAGACGGCAGTCGTTTTAAAACAGCAGCTCATTAGCAAATGTTCAGTTTCACAAAATGAAATATTGTTTATCATTGTTTATCCAATATACAAAGTAAGATTTTTTAAAAATAAGTTAAGAAAGAAGCGTATCATACAACATATTTTGAATTTTCTTGAAGACAATCAAACAGACGCATCCTTAAATTTTCGAAATTCGAAGCGTTCCATTTTAAATAAAACCGAAAATTCCGTAAGTAATAAACGTGCATCTTTGAAAGACATGATGACTTTACTCGTGAATACAAGTGAAAGTGACAGTGGAGGAGACGATGATAATTCTCAGCTTAGTTTCGAAGCTCCTGCTCATCTTTTAGTACGAAAAACTATAGCGGAATATTTGGCGGAAAAACGGGTGCCAAATGAAGTGACCCACTGACATCCTGAAAAGTAAATAAGGAAAAATACGATATTCTTTTACCTATAGCCAGGCAATATTTAATGACGCCACCAGCGAGTGTACCGAGCTAGCGAATTGTTAGTGGTGCGGGGCTTATTACACACCGAATCGCAATAGGCAAAGTATTCGTAAAATATTCGCTTGAATTTGACCAATACGAATACGAATGTCATGAAAAAGGCGAATACTCGGCGATTCGAATACCAATGTGAATATTCGTAACATCACTAGTATATGTATATATACAGTTTTACTTTTCAATATATGTATAAAAAAATGTATATGAAATACGTACACAATAGTCTACTATTAGTAGGTAGAATTTTTTAGGAGAAAAATTTACTGATGTTTTTTTTGATAGAGCTTTTTAGTTACATTACATAAATTATTATGAAGTTGTGTGTATTTAGTCGAACTATATGGGTTTTATCCAAAGAAATTTATTATTCAGGCTTAAGTTCGTTCAATTTAATTTTTACAATTAAATCATATTTTATTGAGAAATAATTTTTCAAAGCATATGGCAATTGAATAGTACAAATACCAATTTCTTGACTTTTGTAAAGGTCGAACTGAACATCGATGTTTTCGGGATTAACCACAATCCCATCGTCAGAGCTGTCTATACTCTAGGCTACTCGGCCTCCAAAGTCAAGCGGTAAATACCCGACTAGAAATTTTCATGCAAACACATTTGGGATCTAACTGGGATCCCAATCCCGATGTAACGCAGAAACGTAATTGGGACCCTATTGGTTTCCTGTGGAGAAATAACAAAATCATGCAAAAATTTGCTCAAATCGGGAAAATACCAAACTCTTATATTGAATTAAAATTGCTGAAGGTATCCAAGGGACAAAAGTATGTAACAATCACCTCTGTTGGACATGGCCAAAATATTCGATTAAGAATCTGTGTTCGATTTCCCCAACAAGTTCCCAATAGTTTCCCACTTGGGAAGAACTTACGTTAAGTCATTAATTTGTAGATGGGCTATCCCAACAAGTTCCCGATCAAATCACAAATGGGATAACCCTTTTGGGTTTGCCACATGCATTCCCAATCGGGCCTCAATATGAGTATTGGGAAAATTTCTAGTCGGGTATCTGGCATTAAACCAATTGCATTAAAGCTCTATGTTTCCTGGCTTTAAGCTTATTTTTAGGGATGTAACGAATACCGATACCGATACCGATATATCGGCGTTACTTCAGATTTTCCGATAGATCGGTATCGGCGATATTTTACTGCCGATACGACGATACTTTTAAAAATTTTTTCAGAGTTTTTTTTTAACAAATAATTTATTTTTGTTCGATTTTACCATGAATTAAATACACTTCGTTATTTTTTAAATCTTATTAATATCAATTTTAAAAATTAATAATATTTTATGCTGTTATTTTGTAAAAAAAATTATTTATTTTTTGTTAATTTTACCATGAATTCAAATTCAAGCCGTTGTTTTTTAAATCTTATTCCAGCAAAAAAGAGATACTCCAAAGAAGTCATGAAAATGTAGAATTCGCGATCTGGAAGTATTGCAAATTTGGATAATTTCTAATTAGTTTTACATATCCTTGCCCTTGCAAGAAGTTCTGTTTTTCGATTACCAATCACCGAATTGGAAGCGATGCTAGGACAAATTTCTTTTTCGGTATTCTATAATGATTTTTCCTTAAGGAAAATGGATAAAAAAGTACCCATTTTCACAATTTTTTTATGCGAATTTAAACTCAGAACTGTATTTTCATGTAAATTTAAGTGAATAAATATAAACTTAGAAGTCTTTTAATAATTAAGCTATTAAGTTATTTAGATGAATATTAGTTTATAAATGTCCTTTAAAAAAAAATCGATTTTTTAAAAAGCATGGCGAGTATTTTTTTAAATTATAAAGGAATTAAACAATTTTTCTTGCTTTTCTACTAATTATCTGCATATTTTTAATATAGATTTGTTTGAAGCAAAGAAAATGTAGCTCCTTAAAAATTACTTCCAATGTTTTATAAATTTTAAATATTCTCTCTTATAATGTAATTTTGTATAATAAAAAATTGCACTTGAGTTTTGTTAATCTAAACTTGAACTCAATTTCAATATTCGTATCGGTATCGGAATCGGTATCGGCGATATTTATTTTTAAATATCGGTATCGGTATCGGATCGGCAAAACGGCGTATCGTTACTTCCCTACTTATTTTATGGTGGCTTAGAAATTTACCATACTTGGCACTTATCCTAATCAACAACCACACTTGTGCTTTTTGTTTATATTTCTCACCCAAGATTGCGAAAGCTCCTTTCTCTAGTTCTTAGGGCTTACATATGTTTTGTTTTATCCGTAAATTAAATAAATTATTATGTTTATTCTACGTTTTCTTTCTTTAAATAATAATCAGGTATGTGATGGAAATCGATTTCGAAAACGAAGCAATTTTGAAAGGTGTTTTTTAATAATATTTCTTTGTTAAAAACAATATTATAACCTATATTATAAAAATATTTCTTTATTACAAAAGAGTTGTATCACAAAAATTATAAAAATTTTATGAAAAGTGCTTTGAAAGGTACTTTCAAACGTGCTTCGTTTTCAAAATCGATTTCCATCACATACCTGAATAAGAAATTTTATTTATCGGTTACATGCATTTATCGGTTACATGCATTTAAAATTTTGCACGTCTTTGGGTGCTTATAAGCGAGAAATGCATTTATAAAAACTCGCTTATATGCATCGGCAGTGCTTATAAAAAAACTCGCTTATATGCTTCAGTGGTGCATACATAAAAAACTACAATGAATAAGCAAAATCAAAAATTTTGTTTTCAAAGCCTCGTACGCAGTTCCGCCTAAATTTAAGGTTCCAAATTTTTCATTTACTTCTGCCAAAACGCATTTAAATTTCTTACTTACAATGTATAAAACACAAAAATTTGTTTACAAGACGACATAAAATGTCAAATATGCCTTTAAGAAACAATTATCTGAACATTAATCTTTGTTTCAGTTGACAGAAAAAATATTTTCGCTAACCTTTCGTCTCCACGTAGCAGTTTTTATTGCCGGCAATTGTCAAATTCCATATGGAAAATTATACTATTTTGTTAGTTAGTATTTTCTAAATGAAGCTTGACCATTTCAGCAATAAAAATTGATACGTGGAGACGTCTGGTAATATATCCAAAATCGTTTCATAGCTCTCATATCTTTGAGTAAAAACAATCTATGAATGCTCACAGGTTTCCTCACAGGCCATTACAGACTTAGAAAATACCTCAACAGACTTGGAATTGAGAGTAACAACCTGTGCGGATTCTGCACTCCAGAGCATATTCTGAGGGACTGTGAAGCGTTATGCCACAGAAGATATAGCCTACGTGCAACGGTGGCGTCGTAGCTTAAGCGTGAACGCAGCTACAGTGGACCAAAGTTGACCACCACGGAATCAGAAAAACACATCTTAGGCTTGTAACTTTCTTAAATGCTATTCGATTTCAGAGATTTAAAGAGTCATAGTTTAAAAGATATTTGACTTAAAAAATATTTTTGTCTTAACTGTTTTTAGCTTATTGGTTATTACTTTCTAGTTTATTGCTCGATTTTAATTTAAACTGTTAAAATTTTGCAATTGACCTGAAAAATCGTGTTTTTTCAAAACAGTATTTCAATTATTTGAAATGTTGTAGAAAGCTTTTGTAAACACGTTCTCGTCCAATAGTGTTATTACAGTTTTTTTAAGAACTACTTTTCGGATTATCCTAATGATTACTATATTTAATACCAGTTTTTGATTAAGCGGCTTCTTAACATAAATAACAGCACAAATTTAAAAAAAGTAATACTCATTCAAGTAAAAAGTTAATTTGAAGAAAAATAAGCAATACAAAGGAAAATAATAATTACATAAAGTAAGAAGTTTGAAAAAGTAACATTTGTATAACTATATATTCATCAGTTCTAATCAACTTTATCTAACGCTTTCACTATTTGGTTTATTTCGTTGATTTTACTTTCAAGTTCTTGTTATTTTGTCAGTAAAAACTGCAAAATTTGTCCGATAAATTCTTTTTATCACTTTTATGAAAAGGGACCTTATCATCCTGAAGCCGAAATTGTGTTAGCTATGTTTCCTAAAACGCAGGGTTGGAAAAACCCGGGTTTTTAAATAAAACCCAGCCCGGCGGGTTTATCATGGGTTTTATTGGGCTTTTTTGGGTTTTATTGGGTTTAGTTGGTTTTTTTATGATCTAAGCAATGTAGTCAAATTAGCCCTTTTCGGTATAGATTTATTAAGAAAATCATTAATACAACTATGCGACAAATGAAGACTTTTGGAAAAACACAAGGACTTGACAGTACAGTTTCGATTTTACTACCACGCGGTAGTAAAACCCTATACTCAATTTGTGAATTTGGTGACCAATTTTTTTTCATGGACCTCCAAAATTCCTGAAAATCAGTGGGACCTCAAAAAACGGTGTCATCAGTATTTGGCCAACAGCTAATTTAAACTTAATGATACCGCTTAACTGTATATGGCAATAATGTAGCTAAGAGCGCGCTTAACAGTTTTTTTACCATTTAATGCCAAACAATTTTTTCTTGCACTTTTTGTTGAAAAATTAAGAAAAAAATTGTTTCCACTTTTTTCAGAATAACTTACTGGTACTCCTTATTTTTACTAACAATATTCGGCAAACTTGTAGTTCGGTAGAGCTGAACAAGTTTTGTGAACTTATCAATACAATTGAACTTGACTAGCCACCCTAATAGATCACACAGACCACTTTTTACCTTAAACATTTTGGGTTTTCTCTATTTGTTTATGCTAAAATTTGTTTTAAATAGTATATTCAATTGCATAAATCTCTGTTATGTTATATTGTGTTTCATCAACATCTTGTGCAAAAAATTTAATTTTTCCGCACTTTTGAAAAATATAGGAAACAATTACATATTTTATTCACGTTTTTCAGCATAACTTACAGCGACTCCACATTTTTCACTAACAATATTTGGCAAAACAACTACAAACAATAAAAAAATAGCAAATACTAACATCAACAACATAAGAAGTGGAACGAACAATAACAAAGAAAGTAAACAAATTCAATAAAAATATAGCCTAAAAAACTAAAATTTTTAAGGTACAAATTAGTTTTTTGTGCTATTTAGGGTGCCTAGACTGTAATTTGTTGAACAATGCTATACTACTGTCAAAACAGGATTTTGTTAAAAAGCGTGCATTGCAAATATATGGGCAAAGTAATTACTAAAGAGAGCGAAAAGATAACAGAAGAATGCGTAAGTCAAAAGCACCCCATTTTTAGCACCCTTTTTTGGCATCTAAAATAAAGATGCAGAACACTTTCCACAAAAAAAAAACAATGGTTGAAGATATTAAAAGAAAAAATTAATAATGTTTAACTGCAAACTTTTGCGATTATTTTATTTCAGTAATGAATTGCCACCATCAATAGGAAGAATGTTCTCATCTTATGGTTTAATATGGAGTAACGTTTCAAATGGCCTTAGATTGGAAAAAGCTCTCTTACGCCCCTCTTTACAATGTGCGATTAAAAGTAAACGTGGACTTTAATGGCAAGTTCGACATAGAAAACTTGCTGTTAAAGTCCGCGTTAACTTTTAATAGTGCATTATGAAAAGAGCAGTTAAAAGCATTTAAAATCTGAGCCACCATAGTGGTAACTGATTTAAAATAACTTTTTATGTACGTGTTTGGACTACTATTTTTTATGAATTTTTTAATTATTGTCTTAAATTTTTTTATATAATATACTATCTTTATTTAAATTAAAAGTACTGAAAAACCCACTAGGGTTAAATGTACATACTCACAAATGGGCATATAAATACATGTGTATGTACTTGGGTTATTCGTTTATATGAATTTTATAATGATTTTGTTTTAGTTTTCTGTAAATGAAACTTCAAAACTATCTTCATCATTGTTTGAATGGATATAACGTAAAAAGCCCGCTTGGGGTTTTTTAAACAAAAGACCCATAAAAACCCGGGTGGGTTTTTTGGGTTACCCAGTGGGCAGCCAATCCTGCTAAAACGGGATAAAATTCTGAAAAGAATGCCGTTTTTTACCACGAAATTCCAAAAATTTACCGAGATTTAAATTTTTGAACATTTCAAATGTATAAATATAGTTTTGCATAAATTAATTTTAAATTTTAGCATAATTGTGGAAGAAGAACCCTATAGGAAAGGGACCCTGTCACAAGACAAGTCACTTCTGGAACTTTATATAAGAAGAACCTATCAATTTTACACGGCGTTGTCATTGGTGCGGGTCAATTAACATAATTAAGATACTCAGTGATAAGTTATAGACCGAAACTTATGGCAATTGGTGGTCTCATTAATACTATTAAATATTTTTGATTTTGAAAAAATCTGTTTGTGCAGTGCTAAGTTTTTTGTTTTAATTTTTTTTCACCGCTCACGACTCGAAAATATATTTATATCTGTTCTCTATTCATTAAAGCACTGTTGTTACAAATTAATATTTATAACAACAACGCTATGAAAATTCCGACTACCACTCTCATTTTCAGCAGTCATAGAACAAGTAAGAAGAGAATTGGTACAAAATTGCCCGGAAGATCCTGGAGGTAAGTGAACCTATCTCAAGACAGGTCAAATGACTAAAGGCCGTGTCAGATAAAACTTTGTCGCTTTGCGTAACGTTTCTAACTTTGATAGAAAAATGTAAAGCAAAAGGTGTATGACACAATGAAAACTTTGACAACACTCGCACATTGATCGTTTACCAAAAAAGTAGTTGATAATTTTGCTATTTATATATATATTTTTTATAAAAATAAAAGTCAATTATGTTATTTTACGATTTATTATAAATAAATAAATGCCACATACATATTTACCTCTTATTAAAACAGATTCAAACGCGCAATATGTTTCGTTTGGCAATATAATAAAAGAAAATTATTCCAGCTGATTGTCAAAGCAAGCAAAAAGATGAGAGTTGCCGAACTTTTCGCTTCACGCTGCGTTAAAAGTGCTTTATGTGGCATGTTTCGTATAAGTATGTACATTTCATCTTAGATGTCAAAGCGAATCTGTAACGCAACGCGAAGCAAAAGTTTTATCTGACATGGCCTTAATTCCTAAACTCTGGACACCGGTTCGAGTTCCGAAACTGTATATGAAAGGGATCTGTAACATTTACATGACGTTGTCATTTGACTGAGTCAGTTGACATAATTAGGATACTCGGTGATAGGTTCTAGACCCCAACATAAGGTACATATGCTGTGGTGGTTTCTTCAATACTTGATTGTGAGGGTATTTCGCTAACATTTTTGTTCAAGTTTTGTGTTATGTTCTCTTTTTACCGGTCACGACTAAGGAATATTTTGTAGCATTCCCATTTTCACAGTCATAGGACAAGTACTTTCAAGACAACTGGTACAACAATTCCCGTAGGAACCCTTAACATGGGAAAAACATTTTCGAAATAGATTTTTTTTAATTAACGTAATTTATACATCCCATCAAATAGTGTGCCACAAACACTTGTTTATTTTTGATATCTTTAGTAAAATTATCTTAAAATTTTTGTCAGAAACTTTTAGGTATATAAAGTTTATATAACTGTTAGTCTCGTTGTCGTTAACAATAAATATCTAGCTTCCCCTTAAAAAATTTGTTTTAAGACTTGAGCGATTGGAAGAGGTGTCTTCATATTTGTTCAATTCACAAGCTCGTATTAACGTCGTATGTGTTGTGTAATCGTCAAATTATACAATATTGCATTTTTGTTGTTGGTGATTTTCATACGTTATAATTATACGATTGAATTTTATATGTTCTTCAAATAGTTGTATTGAGCCAGTAGTGCAATTCACAAACTTATTTTAACGCTAAACCAGGCGTTTAAAGAAGTTAACATCAAAATTATTGCTTTTACTATTCATTAAACTTTTAAGCACTACTAGCTGCGTTAACTAAACGGCAATAATTTTTGTGGTGTTATTGAATAGACAACAGTCAGCTGTTCACTTAAAGCACGTCGTCTTTTGGCAAAACTGAAATAATTATTCGACAACAATATACACACATATGAAATCTTTTATATATAAATAACAATATTTATATTCTATAAACAATTAATTTAACTTTTATTTCTCAAAATTAAAGAAATTCATGAAAATATGTTCGTGTGCAAGCATAAATTCATTTGTTTTTTCTCTATTCCACTTTGTGCTTTTCGTCTATTTTAATAGTGTTGGAAAGTGATATAAAATTTTAACAAAGGACTTAACATGCAGTTAATGAATGAAATAAGCGTTAATTCAAACAGTAATTATTGGAGAAAAAAGTTACCTTTTATTTAAGCGTTAAAAGTTATTGAATTTCACTACAGGTCTGGGAATATTCTATTTGTTAGATTAATTTGTAAAAATCTTTTATATATGTGATAAGTAACACCAGAAAATACATTCTTCTTAATGATAAATATACAATAATTGATTCATTTCAATTTAATTTTCAAACTATTTTAATCAAAATTGCTTGTCGCGAAAAAAATTATTCTATTTCGCGTCAAATTAAAACTCACATGCCTGGTTTCATTTCATGGTATCAAATCAAGGTGAATTAATACCAGTAGTGAAATTCACTAACTTTTAACGCTTAAATAGAAGGCAATTTTGTCTCCAATAATTACTGTTTGCATGAACGCTAATTTGATTCGTTAACTTCGTGTTAAGGCCTTTGCTAAAATTTTATATCACTTTCCAACACTATTAAAATAAACGAAAAGCACAAAGAGGAATGGGGAAAAAACACATGAATTTATGCTTGTACACGAACATATTTTCATGAATTTCTTTTATTTTGAGAAATAAATGTTAAATTAATTGTTTAAATAATATAGATATTGTTATTTATATATAAAATATTTCATATGTGCGTATATTGTTGTTGAATAATTATTTGAGTTTTGCCAAAAGACGACGTGCTTTAACTGAACAGCTGACTGTTGTCTATTCAATAACACCACAAAAATTATTGCCGTTTAATTAACGCAGCTAGTAGTGCTTAAACGTTTAACGAATAGTAAAAGCAATAATTTTGGTGTTAACTTCTTTAAACGCCTTGTTTAGCGTTAAAATAAGTTTGTGAATTGCGCTACAGGTAGCCTCGAGAGATCAGGTGACTACAAATTGTCTACCATATTTGAACTGCCAAATGTGTTTTTGTTTGTGTTTTGACAGTTCAAATATAAATTCTGCACGGCGAATTTATATGTGGAATATCAAAAAGCTGATATATTAACAATGTTGATAGTTCAAATATAGAAACATTTTCTTAGTCACCTGATCTCTCGAGGCAACCTGGTATTAATTCGCATTGCCTTGACATTTAAGGTACGACAAAATAACGATACAACAAATTTGTCTGTTCACAAACGATAAGACATACAACTTGTGATTTGAACAATTGTTTTCTGGTATTATTTCTTTCATTTAGTTGTGAAATAAGGCCATTTTGCCTTATTATCTCTGGCTTCATTGCAGTGAGCCGATGAAAATCGATAGTGGAATCCGGGTTTTTGTTTTTCTGTTCATATTTTTAATCCAAATATTTGTTATTTGCTTCTGATTAACAGTGAAACCTTTAACAAACGTTTACCGATAAGCAATGGCATGAGTGAGATGAACTGTAAAATTGGGATCAACTTACTTACCATCATAAATTTTTGATCCTCAAACTGGTGATCATTTGTTCGATGTAGGATGTGCATCTGGAGTGAATAAATTGATATATTTTTGGTGCAAAAATCAATAAGTTTATTATAAAGGTTTGGCTTTTTTAATGTATTATATTATTTATTTGGTTTTTATACATTTGCATTTGATTTTTATACATGTATACGCACTTATGCATGTATGTATATATATGTATATATAAGTATGTGTGAAGTGCTGAGTATTTCGAACTTGTTAAAAATTTATAAAAATATCACAACGGCATGTTTGTTTCTTATTCATTTATTTACTATTATATATAATATTCTTTTGGTATAGTATACATCCATAAATAAAAATTTCAACTAATTATATTTTCTCTATTAAAAATACATATGTATCTTTGTCACACAGTAATGAATAAACAGGTACGCGCGACTGTGAATAAATATTTTGACGGAAATTGTCACAGATTTGTTTTAATAAGGCAACAATGTAGAATATCCATTTAAATTATGTTATGTATGGTTTACCCGTGTATGCGTACTTATTTGTGCTTTAAACAATAATTGCAATAAACTTGATTTTAATATAAAAAAATATTTCAATGCACTTTATTTGCTCTTTTTAATTTATTATGGCTTTTTGGCAACAGTCTTTTTTTTTACAGAATTTCTTTATTTTATTTCTGACTTGATTTTATTACACTGATTCAGTAGAAGCATATGATGGGACAACCCGTAACCGAAATGCCCTTGCGCAGCCACAGACAGTAGTTTTCGACTGAAGCTCTGTTTTCTGGTTGGACATAAAAACCTTCAGGGTATGTAAGTAAATGTTATATGAAATATTTTTTGGCTGCTGAACACACATTAACAAACAGACTTACTTACACTAGCACACATATCGCCGGAGAAAATTTAACAAAACAAAAAATTCTTAAAACCCGACAGGCCAACTACTACCCAACCCGAACAAATTCTCCTGTGGTGGTTGATTTTTTTACTTGATGTGAATAAATAAAAAGGATGAGATATACCTCGCAGATACTCGTTCTCTTTCGTTTTGTTTTATCTTCGTTTAATTTTTTTTTGTTTGTAAAGCAGAGATGCATTTTTAAAATTCTAAGAGAATTTTAATAATGTATATTTCTCTTAAATATTGACTGCAAAGAGCAACAATATATACATACTAGCTTCGCCACCAGTGAAACAAGAGATTATAATGAAGTTGTGCATACATTTTAGGTACAAAGCCACATACATACATTCTAATACTTACATTAAGGTAGCCCTTCGCAATCGATTTCTCCCGTCTCACCACCCACTTTGGTGAGTATTGATAAAAAAAATGATCCTGCCAAATTTTCAGATGAATCGTGCCGTTCCGCCAGTGCGCTCAAATTTAGGAAAAACCACTTCAAAAATATTTTCTTTCCACAAAAAAGTTTTGTAGAAAGAAAATGTTGCCAGTGAAGCTTACCACATTTCATACCCCGAAAACTTTTCTCTAAATCTGATATTTAAAAAAATAAAATTTTTCAAGCGTTATTAGCTTATTTTAACGATCCTCCACGCTCATGAACTTGACAAATTTGTTTACATTTATTTTTATTTGTTTTATAGGGTATTTACATAGTCTCGGAATCTAGTAGATTTGATTTAAAATCTTTTTCGAAATCTATATCGTTTACACTAAGCTTTTTTGAAAAATTTCTAGATTTCGTATCCAAGAATAAATACTTTGACTGAAATTTATCTTATACTGTAACCCAACAAGTGCCACCTTAGCTAATGCACACACTTTTATTAGAAAACTTTTGTAGAGCGTAGCTAATTCACTCACCGTTTATATAAAAATGTTGCACAGGGTAGTAAAAAGAAAATAGAAATACTACGTTTTGAGTAAATTTCGTCCAAATCTACTTACAAAGTAGATTTCGTTTTGTATGGGAAATCTAGTAAAAATCAATTAGATTTAGCTCCAAATCTCGTAAGTTCTAGATTTCGAGACAGTGTAAATGTCCTATTATCTTCAATAAAATTGAACTAACAATAACCAGCCTTTGATTTTGGATGGCGCTTGCTAGAGAAGTATACATCGAAAAATACAAATGAACCGTTATCTAGTAAATGTGATGTGATACATAATTAGTTATTTAGTTTTCTCTTTGCCTGTCTCTGATTTAAATGATGTTTTATATGTAATAATGTAAAAAGATTTTTCATCACAGACCTGTGTTAACTCTAAAATTTTAATTTTTAAGTCAGTCAATGCCACACAAAAATATTTGTTTCTGCGGTTGGTTCTTAGGTTGTATTTTACATATCCCGGCTTCGGCTGAGAGAAAGAGTGTCCCTCCCTCTCAGCCGAGTGTGGCCTCTGAAGTTAATGATGTTTCCGGCTAGGGGTTTGGGTGTACAACTTTTTTTTATGTATCTTGTCACGTGTTTCCAAAACAAAGTTTTAACCAGCGGCACATCTAAATATTTATGAATTCGCTTGTTTCTGACATAATATGAGACTGCTGTAATCGTACGGAGTATTTTCATTTGTCGCCTTTGAATTTTTTCTGGATACCGTAGGACGATATTGGTTTTAGAATGGAGTTCGTATAGAAGTTTACAATCCAGGCTTAGTGTAGAGAGTTCCTTCCAATGAGCCAATACCTTGGAGCTGATTTTAATTTCATTTGCATTTATGTGGGAATTCCATGTTAGAACACGATCAAGATGAACACCGAGATATTTTACTTCAGTGTGTTGAGGTATAGTTTGGTTATTGATTTGTATACGTGGGTAGGTTTCTCTGCACAATGTAAAAGTAGTGTGTAGACATTTGTGTTCCTTAATTTTTATCCGCCATTGTTTTAGCCATTGTTTCAACTGGGGTATATAATCTTGCAGTTTGCGGGAAGCTTCTTGATGCCTTTTGTGAACACTTAGAAAAGCTGTATCATGAGCGAATGTTGATATGTGTATGTTACTGCTTACCGAAAAGTCAGAGGCATATATCACATATAATACAGCACCGAGGATGCTGCCTTGAGGAATTCCGCCTTCAATGGGTTATGGAGGGCTTAGAAAATTACATTTTTTAACAAAAATTTTCGCTCAGTTAAAAAGCTTTCTAAAAGTTTTCAGGATGTTTTCGGGGAGGTTTTGCTTTAGTGCTATACTTTATCAAATGCCTGAAAAACATTCATGAAGAGCGCAGAACAATATTTCTTTTACTCGAAGGTTTTTCTAACCACATTCAGGAGTCTTTGTGTTTGTTCAATCGTGCTATGTTGTCTCTTAAAACAGAATTGGTGTTCTGAAATGCATCCAGTACCATTCAGTATGGGTGTTAGCTAACTCATAGGTAGCTTTTAAAAGAGTTTTTGCCATGTTAGACAATAGGCTTATAGCCCTATAGAACTCCACCTTCGTATGATCTTTGACTGGCTTAGCATTTGAGGCGCAAATACCGTTGTAAATAAATATAATTATTTTTTTGCAGCATAGGATAGCTCTAAGATCATTTTATTGCTAATTTCATCAGCGCCTGGAACTTTTTTCTAATTTAAGCCCGCATTACAGTGTTCAATCTCACTAATTTTGAACCTCAAGCTAATATCTGGTATATCGAAGAGTGGTAGCAGCTCAACTATAGTATCAGACGTGTTTGGAGTAAATACTTTCTGCAAGTGGCTTACAAACAGAGTACGTTTTTCAGCGTCAGTTCTTTCCCAGTCTTCACTCGAACCTAGCAATGGAGGCTTATATATCACTGGTCTTTTGAGAGCTCGGGATGCTCTCCATAGGGAATAGTCTGTTTGAGGTGTTCCGTCGAGCCCATTCAGAAAGTTTGACGAGAAACGGTTTTTTGATATTCTAGTAGAGTTTTCAGCTGTTTAGTACATTCATTCAGCCTAGATTTTAGCTGAAGGAATCTGTAGCGTTGTCATTCTCTACGAAGTCTTCTTTTTTCTGATAAAAGCCGTTCTATAACTTCTGAATAGATTTTATTACATCTCACCTGCAGATTTGTAGTAGTAGCATTTAGAGCAGCTTGATTAAGGTTTGCCTCAAAAATTTTAATAGAGTCATCTATATCAGCAGGCGTGTTTAATCCAGGGACTGAAACCATGAAAAAAATGGGTTCAGGTTCGGGTTCGGGTTAATCAAAATAAAAGTTCAGGTTCGGTTCAGGGTTCGGGTTCGGATCTAAAACCAAACATTTAAACACGCGCAATTATTTTGTTTAATAATAAAATATATATGTAAATCAATTTTGCATTCACGTTTATACGTGTAAACAATATATTCTTTTTTACTTTAATTAAATTTAACTTATTTAGCTTTCAAAAAAACTTTTTTCAACTTTGAAACGTAAGTACCGCATTGGCATAAGAAAATATACTTCAAATTAGAAATTATTAGAAATACCCTGAACAAAAAAAAGCAAAAATTTTGGCAACCATTTGGCACTTAAAAATTGCAAAAAATAGTCAGCTGTCGGAGTGAATTTGCCTTGGTCGTTATATTATTTTGATTTTGTTTTTAATTTTTTTTTCGTGTAAAGAAGTGTAATGTTTTTCATTATTCTTCTATTAAATATTTCTCTGTTTTTTATATTTTTGAACCCGAACCTTGCTGAAGTTTTGGGTTCAACGGTTTATAAACAGCGAATCTGAACCCGTTTGGGCTTAGGTTCGGGTTCGGTTTCAGTCCCTGGTTTAATGCAATATTTTCTGTGTAATGAGCAATCAAATATTTTTTGTATATCAGCCAATTAAAACGTGTGGTTGTTATCGTGAAATCACAAATGGGTGAAGAAGTTGTATGTATGTATGTATGTATGTATGTATGTATGTATGTATGTATGTATGTATGTATGTATGTATGTATGTATGTATGTATGTATGTATGTATGTATGTATGTATGTATGTATGTATGTATGTATGTATGTATGTATGTATGTATGTATGTATGTATGTATGTATGTATGTATGTATGTATGTATGTATGTATGTATGTATGTATGTATGTATGTATGTATGTATGTATGTATGTATGTATGTATGTATGTATGTATGTATGTATGTATGTATGTATGTATGTATGTATGTATGTATGTATGTATGTATGTATGTATGTATGTATGTATGTATGTATGTATGTATGTATGTATGTATGTATGTATGTATGTGTATGTATGTATGTATGTATGTATTATGTATGTATGTATTTAGTATGTATGTATGTATGTATGTATGTATGTGTATGTATGTATGTATGTATGTATGTATGTATGCTATGTATGTATGTATGTATGTATGTATGTATGTATGTATGTATGTATGTATGTATGTATGTATGTATGTATGTATGTATGTATGTATGTATGTATGTATGTATGTATGTATGTATTGTATGTATGTATGTATGTATGAGTATGTATGTCTGTATGTATGATGTATGTATGTATGTATGTATGTTGTATGTATGTATTATGTATGTATGTTGTATGTATGTATGTATGTATGTATGTATGTATGTATGTATGTATGTATGTATGTATGTATGTATGTACGTAATTTTTTTCATTTGTGGGATGAAAATCATCGAAAGACTCTGGCAGTGGTGGTGTTTGCCAGAAGTGCGAGATTTTAACACGCTAAAAACATCCCTTCACACTGACCCAAATGCTCCCCGTGGTACTTCCGCAAGGCTATACGTCACGGGGGTGGGAAAGGTCCTAGACCCTAAATATAAACTACATGGATTCTTCTGCGAATCTCTTCTATCCTACGAAGTTCCAACAGAACCCATTTTTTGTACAGTTACATACATACGTCCAGTTATACAAAGATTCCAACATGATTGGAACGATGTTGTCTGGCCTAATACAACGCCCTAAGACTACTTCTAAATACGCTCTACCACTATCAAATCGTGGACAGATGGAAAACACATGTTCGGCATCTTCCACGACATTGACACCACAACTCGCACAAAGCGGAACACTGTCATGTCCGAAACGGTACAAGTACGACCTAAAACAACCATGTCCAGTCAAAAACTGTGTAATGTAGAAGTTCAAGTCGCCGTGTCTTCTTGATAACCATACGCTAATGTCAGGTATCAGTAAGTGAGCCTGACCATATATCAGTGAGCCTGACCATATAGGGGATGCATATAAGATAATGCTTCTTAGTACACTGGTTAGCAATCTCCTCTGCAGATATTTTGGACATCTTGTATTCGGCATGTTCCGGCATAGCGCTGAGCAGGTTTTTTGATGCCTTAGACCCTATATACTTCAAGTGTTCATGAAAAGACAGACGAGTGTCAATCATGACTCCAAGGTATTTTAAACATTCCTTGGATTCTATGCAACACGTGCCAATATTTAGCCTAAGGGGGCTGTTCATCTTGTACATCTATGATTATAGCGCTATGATCGCTATGAGTATAGATGTCGGATATTCTCCAGTTCACTTGGCTTGTGTTGCTGCTACTGACAAGTGAAATGTCAATTACCGATCAGCATCACCCCTTCTGAACGTTTGTTCAACTCCATTATTAATGAGTACAACACCCAATACAGAAAAGGCTTCCAAGAGTACTCTACCTCTTGTGTTTGTCGAGGGGCAGCCCCATTCAACAGCCCATGCATTGAAGTCACCTGCTATTATGACAGGATTTCTTGTAGCTGCATCTGTTACTATATTGTCAACTATTACTCGAAAGTCCTCTATAGAATAACTAGGGGGACTATAACAACTGTATAGTGTGATGCCAGAGACAGTGGCTCGGGCATATCCACATTGTGCTGTTATTTTATCTCGTATTGTTAGCGTGCTGGTGTTTCCATATCGCCGATGTGTCCGTATTTTCGGAAACCCAATTTACAGATCCCATGTTCCGATATGGCTCACTCAGCACAGCGATATCTACATTTAGATCTCGAACGCTTTGCTTAAGAAGCTCTTGGGCTGCCTGGCAATGGTTGAGATTTAACCATGATACAATAATATAAAGGTAGAACACTCTCTCTTTTCGTCGCCATATGAACCTTCTGACGTTTTTGCCGATTATTTTTTACTCTCAAAATAATGCTACCCATTTACAAAATCCCAGTCATATGTTTGCTTTTCAACTTTATTTTGTTGTGTTATATTAAAAATGTTTTCTATTATTTAATTGTTAATCTTGTTATTTGCGTTTTGTTTTCTCAAGGAAATGACGTGCATATATATTGGGTGTTTTTTTATTGAGGTATAGAACTTTAAGTTGGCATCACTTTTTTAACTGGCGGCCATTTTGTCAGCTGTCAAGTGATTACTATTTAGTTTGGTTTGCATTTCATCATGAACAGGTTGACAAAAGAACAACGCTTGCAAATCGTGCAAATTTATTTCGAAAATAATGGTTCAGTTCGCGAAGTTTACCGCAAGCTCCGTCCATTTTATGGTCGACATAATCGTCCATCAGAGCAATTAATTCGGTTAACCATGGATCGTTTTCGCACTACGCTTACTCTATGTGATAATACGCATCCGCAGAGACGTCGAACAGTGCGCACCGAAGAAACAATTGCCGCTGTAGAGCAAAGTGTTGAAGAGGACCCGAATGAATCGATTCGCCACCGTGCACAGCAATTGGAGCTTTGTCCCATCAACTTATGGAAGATTTTGCGCAAAGATCTTGGCTTGCGACCTTACAAGATCCAGCTTGTGCAAGAATTAAAGCCGCGAGACCATGCAATGCGTCGTGATTTTGGTGTATGGGCCGAAAATGAGATTGATCTCGATGCTGATTTTCATCGCAAAATTTTGTTCAGTGATGAGGCTCATTTTTGGTTGAATGGCTACGTCAACAAGCAAAATTGCCGCATTTGGAGTGAAGAGAATCCAGATGAGACCCTTGAGACGCCATTACATCCACAAAAACTGACTGTTTGGTGTGCTCTATGGGCTGGTGGAGTCATTGGGCCATACTTCTTCCGAAATAATGCTGGAGAGTCAGTTACCGTTAATGGAGACCGGTATAGAGCCATGATAACCGACTATTTTGTTCCCGAATTGGATGGCATGAATGTGGATGAGTTGTGGTTCCAACAAGACGGCGCTACATGCCACACAGCGCACGTCACAATCGATTTATTGAAGGAAACATTCGATGAGCGCATAATTTCGCGGAATGGACCTGTCAATTGCCCACCAAGATCGTGTGATTTGACACCATTGGATTATTTTCTTTGGGGATATGTGAAGTCGCTCGTCTACGCCAACAAACCAGAAACGTTAGGGGACTTCGAAGCCAACATTCGTGGCGTTATTGCCAACATACGGCCCCATATGCTCGAAAAAGTGGTTGAAAATTGGACCTGTAGAATTGGCTTTATTCGAGCCAGCCGCGGCGGCCACATGCCCGAAATCATATTTAAACATTAATGGCATAAAATTATCCTTCCAATAAAGCCAAATTGATGGATATATATATATATATATATATATATATATATATATATATATATATATATATATATATATATATATATATATATATATATATATATATATATATATATATATATATATATATATATATATATATATATATATATATATATATATATATATATATATATATATATATATATATATATATATATATATATATATATATATATATATATATATATATATATATATATATATATATATATATATATATATATATATATATATATATATATATATATAAAAATATCTTTAATTATAAGGAAAGCAAAAAAGTCGGAAAAAATCGCGGAAATTAAGAAAATTCGCAAAAACTTTGTAAGATTAAAAAGATATCAATGTCTGCTATTGTTTAAAAAATTGGTAAAACTGTTAAAAACCAAAAACTGACAAAAAAAATTACTTTTATCACCGACTGTAAAAGTCGCTATGCTCCGCACACTGGACTTGTTTTTTTTTTTTTTGTTGTTTTCGTTTTTTTACGCAGTCGGATTTTTTGATTTTTTAAGTTTATTTTTTATTGTGTCATCAATCGCTCTGCGTTTTACCGCATCTTCACCGATTAACTGTACTAGCCTTTTAATTAGCTCTTTTGAGTTTTCTCCCTTAAGTAAATTGGTGGATGACAGTGGAGATTTATTCTTCGTGGTTTTGTAGAATTGAAAACGATTTTTAGAAGACGCCGCATCAGATTTACCATCTTTGGGTATTTTTGCCACTGGAGCGAGGTTTTTCGATCTTGGACTTATTTTTCTTTTATTATTTACAACTTCAAAGTGATGATCAATATGCATTGTTATTTGTATTTTGTTGTTATTTTTTCTTTAATAGTGTTACTCATATCAAACACACAAAGTTTGTGTGTTTGGTTTGCGTAGCTCTTGTCTATAGGTTTATGATTTACTCTGCAAAACCAAGAGAAAAAAAATATAAAAATTTTAAACAAACTATGATTTCACATGTTTACAAATTTCGAAAAACTTTTTCGTTCGCTAGAAATGAAAGTTGTTTCTTTAGTTATTTGGAACGCTGAAATTGAATCTGCGTTCCATTTTTTTCCACCAGCTCCTGTTTTCGCGATATAGCGTTATGTAAAAAAATGAAGGCACTTTCACCACATATAGTAGCATAACTTGAGAAGGGGTTTTTCTATTCAGTAAACATTGTTTTTAAATTTGCTCAGTACTTTCAGAGATATCATAAAAGTTTAACCAAAAAAATAAAAATTTTATATAAAATTTAAAATTTTTTGTTTTTAAGAATGCATAAAAAACAAAAATACAACAACGGGCTTATTTTTGATATAATAACTTGTAGCTAAATGTATTCCAAAAGAGTTGAGACTTTTTTATTGAAATTGGTGCACAACTTTTGATTTTATTCATAATTTAGTAATATAACTGAATTGATAAAAATTAAATTTTCGTACAACAACAATTTCTGACCTTGCGTTTGTGTTTGCTACTGTTGTATGGAAATTAAAAGTTTATCAATTCACTTCTGTCACTAAATTGTGAGTAAAATAAAAGTTGTACACCAATTTCAATGAAAAAGGGCGCAATTCTTTTGGAATATATTTAGCTACATGCTACTGGACAAAAAACTAGCCTGTTGTTGCATCTTTATTCTGTTATAAAGTTTTAAAAACAAAAATGTAAAAAAAAGTTATAAAAACAATTTTTTTGGTCAAACTGTTACGATATTTTAGAAATAATGTTTAGACTGCTTAAAGATTATTTTGTTGTCGAATTTTGTATTTTTTACTTAACTGAATAGAGCATGGCGTTCTCAAGTTATGCTCATATATGTCCTGCAAGTGCCTTCATTTTTGACACAACGGTGTATCTCGAAAACTAGAGCTGATAAAACAATTCAAATTTTATATTTACAATCTGCATATCTTGTGTAGTCGGTAACGGCTAACATTTTTCCGGAACGCGATGTACTGTAAACATGTGTTTTTTAATATTTTGCTGTTGCAAATATCTTTTTTATATTGTTTATTTTGTTCACTAAGCGACAGCAAATTAAAATATGCGTTTACTTCAAGAGTAAGTTGCGAAAGAAGTTTGTTTTGGAAGCATAAAGTAGGTTTATTCAGTCTGTTTGCAGGAAACACATGTTATTTCCTTTATGGAGTGTTCCTTACACACCAGATTCATGCAAAAATTAGAAATTAAAAAACATATTTAAAATAAATTCAGTAAAGCTCGACTTTGGCTCGCATGCGAAGGGTTCCGTATGAATAAACATCCCTTTTCGTTTTTGCCCTTTTTTATTTTTGCAATTTTTTCGTTTTGCTTTTTCGTTTAATTTTAGTTATTTTATTTTTTTTAATTTTTTCACTTTTTTTCGCTATTTTTGTTAGTTTTGGCGCTTTTTTCACTTTGGTAATGTTATTTTAATTACGGTTTAGCGTTTTTTTTGTTTTGGCGCTTTTTTCGTTTTGGGGACTTTTTTCGAATTTTTTTTTTCGTTTTCTGACGTTATTTTTAGTTTTAGTGATTTTTTAAATTTTGGTTTGTGCCTTTGGCAATTTTTTTTATCTATTTAGTTTTGGTGATTTTTTGCGTTTTGGCGATTTTTTCCTTTAATAGCTTTTTTCATTTTTGCGATTTTTCGTTTAGACATTTTTTAACTTTGGAATTTTTTAGTTTTAGCGTTTTTTTTTTAATTTCAAGAGTTAACCTTTTACGGTTTCGAAGATACAGAAAATTGTCTAATTACATAGTCTAAGTTACAGTAACTGATAACATACCCTTTAATTTTTATTGTTTTATATATCAGTGTTAATTGGTGTAGTCTGTAAAACACAAAACCATAAATTTGAAAATAAGGCCAAGTTCCCATCCAAAAATGTCGGCCATAAAAAGGACTGAGATCGAAATAAGGTTGCCTAGAAATGAGATGGTATTGTACCTATCAAGCAAGAACTTGGTCCATATTTTGATCTCAGTACTTTTTACGGCCGAATTTTTTGGATAGGAACTTGACCTTATTTTAACATTTATGTTTTTGTGCGAATCTCAGTTCTTTTTTCTAAGCTTTTATTTAAAATATTTTTCTCTTTTCCCAATTTTCTTAGTACTTTCCCATCAAGACCCACCTGTATACCAAATTTCCGCTTTCTAGCTATAGTGAAAGTGTCCCATACAAATAAGGGGCGCCCTAGTGCCCCGGATAAAAAGTGCCCGTTTTCCGATTTTTCTGGTTGTTTGTTCAACAATACCTTTCTGCATACCAACTTTCAGCTTTCTAGCTATACTGGAAGTTCCCCTTTCGAAGAAGGGGCACCCTAGTCCCCCCAGATGAAAAGTGCACGTTTAAAATTTTTTCTTTAATTGCTCATCAGGACCTACCTGTTTACCAAATTTCAGCTTTCTAGCTATACTGGAAGTGCCCCATACACAGGTGAGAAGTGCCCGTTTTCAGATTTCTCTGGTTAATTGCTCACCACGACCCACCTGCATACCAAATTTCAGCTCGCTACCTGTAGTGGTATATATTCACTGACTCACTCACTCACTGACTCATCAATATTATTGGAAGTGCCCAATAATATTGATGAGGTTGTGAGTGAGTCAGTGAATATGTACTAAAATATGAACCTTTTACACCTTAATATCTCGGGAAGCTTTTACGGTAGAACTTTACAATTTCACCTATGAGGTTACCTCTGTAAGGAGCCCTTATGTTTCCAGTTTCATTATTTTATGATTAAGTGGAGCAAAGTTATGAGGGCGGTAAAAACTGATCGAATGGTTTCTTGTAAATATGCACACTGTGTGGCCGAACTTGGGCTGGATAATAATACACTACCTTTGAAAATTTCAAGTGTCTATATATAAGTGTCTGTATTATAGTACATTAGTATTTCAAAATGTTTCGTTTCTCGCTTTAGAACCCCCTTTAATTTTTAACTCTCAAATAGTTGTTGTTGTAGCAGCCAAAGTTTTACATATACTGTGAAAATTTCAGGTCCGTAGCTATTACGGTTCTCGAGAAAACAGCCTGTGGCAGACAGACTGTCCGTCTCGAAAACAATAGGCTTTACATTTTTGGTGTACGGAACCCAAGAAACAAAAAAATTGAATTGTTGCAACTAGGGATGTGCTGATTAATCGATTAATCAAATTTTTTGATTAATCAAAATTCTGTTTAATCAAATAATCTTAATTTTGGTTAAATTTGAATAATTTTATTCAAAATAATAAAACAACAATAAATCAAACAAAATGAATTTAATACATACAAATATAAAACGAAAGAAATAAAAAGTAAAAAAAAACAAAAGCATGAAATGAAAAGAAACCCCAAGACAAAAATTAAAAGCGCATATTATTCAATTGTTCAAAATATAAATTATTCAAAATCATGATTAATCAAATAATCCTCATTTTGAATAATCAAATTTAATATTATTTGATTAATCAACATTTCAATTAATCAGGATTCTTGAATAATCGATTAATTGATTAATCACAACTTTTATTAATAAAAAATTTTATTAATCGATTAATCACATATTCCTAGTTGCAACTGATAGATTGTTTATTATATATTTAGAAAGATAGTCATCAATAATTTGCTATAAAAACTTATATATCAAAGAATAATTATATGAAGCTACAATTGTACCCATACCGCCTTTTAACGTTGTAAAATTGTTCCGCCTGACGAGGGTTAAAGTGAAAAATTTTGTAAATTTAATAAAATGTTTTGTCTGAATTTACAAACATTTTCACTGAGGTCCTTATTGATCATAATGAAGTTTAAAGTTTATTTACACTCATCCGTTCCGTATCAGTTCCCTTCAGTATCAGTGCCATACTTTTAATTGGAACTGTTTACACACGTCTGATTTTGCCCTCCGTGTTGCTTCAGTGTCCGTTACGTGTCCATTAAGTGTTTTTTAAATAATTCGGCAGCGATATTTTTAGATCTTTTGAAAGTTGAAAGTTTGGCGTTAGGTCGTCAAATTTTGAAATTTAGATGCACAGAAAATGTTTCCAAATTTTATTTTCAGCCAAGCACTTGTTTGAACTTAACTTTAAAATTTAGTCGATAGTTTGTCCGTATCGGTAAATGTTTCACTTTGAGCTCTTATCTATACATAAAATAAAAATATAAAATGAAATATTTGTTGAAAATATTTATGGTGGCGTAGAACACAGAACACTAACTTTTGAATTTTTGTATATCTGTCTGTCTGTCAGAACGCGCATCACGCAAAAACTACTGAACTGATTTTTGAAATTCGTTATGGAGATACCTTTAGAGTCCTGGCTCAAACTTTGAATGCTTTTTACACCGTAAAATACCTCATTTCCAAGCTAAAGCACTAAAAAGCGAAAATACGCAATTTTGCTAATATCAATGCTGCTGGAAATTAGAAAGAAGTTATTTAAACGTTGATAGCGCTGTTTATTTTGTGTAACGGAAACTTTAAAAAATATGTAATGAACTTTAAATTATTATATTTTGCGGATACCTTATAGTCCGGGAGCCAATGACAGATTTATATGACCAAGTTTCTCTGGAACGGTAATTGGTAAGACGCATCAGGGAGTAGTATCCTAAAGACTACTGAACCTCAGCTGTGGTTCCGTTAGGGGGATAAGCGGCGGCAGCCTCAAAAGCACGAAGAAAAAAATTTTTCAGTAATTTCCTCCTAACTACACTCAAAAAAAAAATTAACTGAATCTAAAGACAATTTACTAAATTTCAGTTCAAAAATGTCGTCGTATGTAGGTTTTTTTTATTCCCGGACATTTTTGTTTCCCAGGAGAGCGGGAAATAAAAAAACTAATTTCAGGGATACCGGGAGCTCCCGGGAATTGAAGAACGTAATAATATATTTACCAAAAATTTTAAATTCCGGAATCCATTAATTTTTATATGAGCAAAATTAATCATTGGATCATTCATTATTTTGAACTCAGCTTTATTTTAAAAGTATTTCACAAATAAAACAGTTTCTAAAGAAATGATAAAGAAGCTAAAAACAAAACAAAGTAAATTACGTAAAAAGAAGAATATTTTTATCGAAATTTTAAGCAAACTTCTCATTTAAAACTTATTTTTAGATTAAGCAAAAGAGAACTCACATACAAATCATTAGTAAAATCACTGATGTTCTGAAATCAAAGTAGCTTTATATCTGATCATTCATCAATGATTTTAACACGTGGTTGTCAGTGGGCGGAAGTGATCAAAAGAGCGATTAGAAGTTTGTCTAGTATAAATTTTGCTGCCAAAGAGATGTCTTAAGGTATGTTCACACTTATCAAATATTTGCCGAAAAAATCCTGACCAACAGACAAGCTAAAATTCTATTCCTTTTATTTCAATATCTTTTTAAATATCGGTTCGCATTTATTAAAAATAATATAAAAATAGCTTTTTGCAGCATAATTAGCTTTATTTTGTGATATAAAAACCAAGTTAAGTCACACTAACCCTTAGCATAAGTACTGGTTACGTTTTTTTGGGCAAATATTTGCCAAGTGGGAACGTACCTTTAGAATATTAAATTCAGTTTGGTTTTATAGTCTTTGCTCGAAGTGGCTTTTTAAAAGAGTCAATAACGGATTTCAGTGTTTGATGCAAATGGTCTTGCGAAAGTGCAAATGCAAAATATGGTAGCTTTTTTATAAAATATAGTGCATTTTGCATTTAGACTTTCACAAGACCATTTCCATCAAATACTGAACGCCGCTAATGTATTAACTGTTTTATATAACAAGTAAGAAGTACATTCAAGTAGCACAATTTTCAGCTGTTGAGAAAAGCCTTTCGCCTTCTACAGATGTTGTCCGGATAGTTAAGTGGGCGTTGTATAAATTATCAATATTTTTTGTCCTTTTTCCGCTGTCTCCAAACAATTTCAACTGCTTTGTTAATAGCAGCGTTTAAACTTTCCTCGAAAGTCTTCTCTTTCAACGTATCACTGTCATCTGAAGTAAAATCTATTTTCCCATTTTCGTCGTCATTAAATGCATCAAATAGACGTGCATAAATATTTTCTGCATATCTACCCAGGCAGAAATTGCCAACTGTACAAAAATTGTAGTACTGGGAAAGCACTTTTACAGAAGAAACCAAAACGGTTTGCCAACGTTTTAGTTTACAACCTGAAAATGGTTTGCCAATGCTTTTTAATAAAAAAATTCTTTTACTTTTTATTTGTTTTCGTTTTTATTTATTTCAATATAAATGTGAATGGGTACATATATAATTTATTTATGTAAAAGAGTGATAGCAACTGTCTCGTTTTGAAATTTAGTAAGAATACACTTAACATCTACCATCTTTATGTCTATTTCAATTGTTTTCTGCTCTAAATCTTTAACGATACCGATCGGTATCGGCGATATTTATTTTTAAATATCGGTATCGGATCGGCAAAACCCCGTATCGTTACTTCCCTAATATAAACCTATGTCCCTGGATGACAGTGGATACTCAAAAAAATCAAACATTTTGCTAAAAATATTGCATTTTATGTAAATATTATCACATTTGTATATAGAAAGTTTACTACTGAAAATTTTTGATACAACCATAACATTTCCATTATTTAATAAACAAATATTATCAGGAGGAACGGTTGTAATTTGATAGCCATAAATGTTAACAAAAGAAAATTGTGTTTTCGATTCAACTGTCTCTATAATTTTTCCAGGTGAATATTTTCTATTTTTAACAAGAGGATATAATAATGGGATTATTTGAGGAACTATTAGCAAGGAAATGCAAGAAGAACCCGTTAAAGTTGCATATGTGCAATGCATATGAATTTAGTTTTAACCTTAGAACTTAAAAAATAACTTAAATAATAAGTAGTATTAAAAATATGTGACGTATTGAATTGGGAAAATATATTATTTTTCTTTATTGGCATTTTGTAGAGTGAGATAATGGGAAAATGTTTTACTAAACAAAATTAAAGTATTGGGGAAATGTTCTAATAAACAAAATGATGATATTGCTAAAGAACTGAATTTGTAGTTTTCACCATGATTAGCCATCGACATGAAAAACAATCGGCCAAGCGTGGATCGACGTTATCATCTGCGTGTTGGCAAAGCTCTTTAATCGTTGAACGTCGTACGTTGGCCCGATTGTATTTTTCTACTGGAATGATGTTGGGAAAGCATTGAATTTTTAGTTTTCACAATGCTTGGCCATCGACATCAAAAACAGTCGGCCGAACCTGGATCGACGTTATCATTTTCGTATTAAACGTTGAACGTGTTACGTCTTGCCAACGTTTGAACCAACTTAGAAAACGCTTTGCCAACGTTGGCCCAATTGTATTTTTCTGCCTGGGTAATTACCGTGAATTTTGGTGCATACTGAAAAACATTGCAGTTGCTTTTACTAAAAAATTTGGTTCTTTTACATAAATATTATTTTATGATGAACGATAACAATTTAAAGAAAAAGCAGAATTTCTGGGCTCCAAAATCCTGGATAAAATTCAAGGAAAATAAGCGATTTTTCCGTCCCGGGAATTATCAAGAATTTAGTACAAATTTCCTTGATGTTATTGTTATTATTATTATTATCATTATTATTATTATTATTATTATTATTATTATTATTATTATTATTATTATTATTATTATTATTATTAATTTATTTTACGCCACCTTGTGGGGCCATAGTGTCAAAACTCTTTTTTTGAGTTTCAGTAAAATTTTACGAAAATTAAGTAACATTTTTCTATAAAATTAAATGCAAGGAAATTTTTACTGCAATTCGACAACCATTTTGAACTCAAAATAAGTAAACATCAACCATTAAATGCAGCTCATTTTAAAAAAATTTTATAATTATTATTATTAATAATTTTTATACTTTTTGTTACTGTAACTTTGTTTAATATATACCATGTAATACGTTTTTGTAAAATAGATGATCGAATAGTCTAGAAATTCTATATGAAGAGCGCTCTAATAAAATTCGGTTCTCTAGGCAATTGGTAATGTGCTAGCTTATCAATTCAAGTTGTGATTTTGGCGAGCACGAGTGACAGCTTTGCTCAAATTTTGGTTTGATCTATTATGTGACCACAAATTTCGTCAGCCAACAGTCAAACACAAAAAAAATCAGTTAAGTGACTGTCAACGGTCATATTGGTTTGGGTATCAAAAAGTGTCAGTCAAGAGTAATTCTTTGTATCATTAACTTCATAACTGGGACGGCGAAAATTATTTTTTTCAAGGAATTCATATATTTTTATGAAATGAAATGTTGTCGGTGTGGGATGTTACGACAAAATCGTACGAGGAGATGTTAAATTATAAGAAATTAAATATGTAATTATATTAAAAAAATTTATTTTAAAAAAATTTTGTTATAAATTTTGTTATTTTACATATTAGGGTTTTCAGTTAATCGGGCTTCTGCTCTAATCAGTTAATCACTCGATTAATTAATCGAGGTTTTTGTGTAATCTGTCAATAGGCGGCTAACTTCGTTTAATCGATTAATAAAGTTTTTTCATAAATTATGTAATTTCAATTAATAAAAATGCATATATTTATTATAATGAGTTTATTAGTAAATAATTTAAGTAAAGTGCGACTTTGGCTTGCACACGAAGGGTTCCGTACGAATCCCTGTTCGTTTTGCCCCTTTTTCTATTTTCCCAGTTTTTTCGTTGTGCTTTCTTGTTTAGATTTAGTTTTTTTCAGTTTTTTTTGCGATTTTTTTGTTTTGGTGCTTTTTAATTTTCATAACTTTTTCGCTTTTTTTGTGGCAATTTTTCGTTTTTTGCAATTTGTTTGTTTTTTTTTTATCGATTTTTTGGCTTTGGCGATATTTTGGTTATGGCGTTTTTACGTATTTTTTTTCACTTTTTGACGATATTTTTAGTTTTTAGCGATTTATTTCAGTTTTGGCGCTGTTTTCGGCTTTGAAAATTTTTTCGGTTTTACGTGATTTGTTTTTAGTTTACCGATTTTTTTTTTGGTTATGACACATTTTTTCGTTCTGGCCATTTTTTGGGTTTTTTGCGATTTTTCGTTGTTCGCAATTTTTTTGGTTTTTGCCGATTTATTTAGCTGTGGCGTATTTTTTTTTTTTTTGGTCTTTGGAGTTTTTTTTGCTTTAACTTTTTTTTCTTTTAGCGATTTTTACTTTTAGCGGCTTATTTTAGTTTTTGGCGCTTTTTTCAGTTTTTTTTGCGTTTTTTCGGTTTTGGGATTTTTTCGTTTTTTGTGATTTTTTTAGTTTTAGCAATTTTTTTTTTGCTTTGACACTTTTTTTCGTTTTACGATTTTTTGGTTTTTAGCGATTTATGAACCTCTGTCGCCTCACTAATAAAGGCCCTTTCACATTGTAATACAAGCTTTGAGATTTTTATTAGATTTTGTAAAACGAAAATCAAATCAAAGTCAGTCTGACTGTCAAAAAATCTTAAAGAAATTTTTCTCATTACATTTGTTTCTAAGCTATCACATTCCATATAAAACGTAACATAAATAATTTGCAATAAAGCAAATTTTTTCGTACTTATTTTTCTTTATTTAAGCCGTTTGTTTGTGCAAAAGACAACCCTGATAAAATGAAAAATGTGATTGTTTAGAAAATTTCCTAGATGGCGAATACCATAATACTCTAAAATTTCTTAACGTATTATTTGACAAATAATAACAATTTGTTTTCACACTGTTGAGTTTTTACTTAAGATTTGAGTTTTTGTCAAATATTAATACTAAATTTTATAGTCTCAAGGCTGCTTAACAAAATTTTTCGTTTTATTTACAATATTTCGTCTATTCGAAAAACTATCATTCTTTGAGTATAATCGTGCTGATGTATGTATGTTCCATGAAACATTGTTGGAACAGTAAGGATCTTGAAATTAACTCTTTCCAGCTTAATTGTTTATAAGAAAGTTCCTTTTTTGTTTTATTTTTAAAAAAATTTGGCTACAATGTATGAATTATCATTGTTGGAAAAATATCGATATTTCGATATTCTTTATTCGATAATATCGATGCCGATCGATATTTAAAAATATATCGAAATCGATATATATCGATAGATTTTTTTCACTTGCCCATCCCTATAAAATAACCCAAAGAAAATATAGAAATTAAATAAATCCCAATTTTTCATAAAATTTCATAGGAAATTATGAAATAAACCCTATGAAATAAAGCCAGAAAAATGAAATAACATCCAAAATTTATAACACATTTTGGGAGTTATTTGGGTAATGATTTTCTTATGTTCTTCTTGGTATTTTGTACAGTGGCTTCACTGAGTAAAGAGTTCTTGCATAGCCGTCCTCCGGCCGGGCTTAAAGATTTTCTCCTCTAGGTATTTCGAAAAGTGGTTTGGACGAGAGAAGATGTCCGCCTAGCCTGAACTTAGCACATGTATAATGCAGAAAATCCTTACCCCATTCCGAGGAAAAAAACACTTAATTCAGCTAGGCAGAAAGTCTTTACTCAGCGAAGGCAATATTCCATATAGCCAGAGGAGATAATACTTAAGCCCGGCCTGATGTCGGCAATGCAGAAAAATCTTTATTTAGCCAAGCCACTTTTTAACATACTTAGAGAAGAAAATCCGAAAGCGCGGTCGTGAGCCGGCTATGCAGAAAATCTTTACTCAGCGAAGCCACTTTTTAAATACATAGAGAGAACTCTTGACTCTTCAAATTTTAGAATAATTTCCAAAAACGCCGCTGCTTATAAAATACTTTCTGAATACCGGCGACTTTTGTTACAGTATTCTCAAAATATTTTCAATATTAGTACAAATAAGGCTTAAGGCCGTGTCAGATAAAACTTTGTCGCTTTGCGTGACGTTTCTAACTTTGATAGAAAAGTGTAAAGCAAAAGGTGTATGACACAATGAAAACTTTGACAACACTCGCGCATTGATCGTTTACCAAAAAAGTAGTTGATAATTTTGCTATTTATATATATGTATATATTTTATAAAAATAAAAGTCAATTATGTTATTTTACGATTTATTATAAATAAATAAATGCCACATACATATTTACCTCTTATTAAAACAGATTCAAACGCGCAATATGTTTCGTTTGGCAATATAATAAAAGAAAATTATTCCAGCTGATTGTCAAAGCAAGCAAAAAGATGAGAGTTGCCGAACTTTTCGCTTCACGCTGCGTTAAAAGTGCTTTATGTGGCATGTTTCGTATAAGTATGTACATTTCATCTTAGATGTCAAAGCGAATCTGTAACGCAACGCGAAGCAAAAGTTTTATCTGACATGGCCTTTACATGAAATAAGGCCCAATTAATTTTTTTTTGTACTTTCTTCATTTGGGTCTTATTTCATTATGAAAAAACGCCCAAACTCGGAATGAAATAAAGCCCAAATAAAATGAAATAAGGCCCAGCTAAAAATGTTGCGATTTTATTGGGCTTATTTCATAACTGGGCCTCATTTCATTGGGCCTTATTTCATGCCGCCTAATTTTAATAATCGTTTATGAATATGGCGGTAAAAATTTCATATATTACTACGCCTTATTCTTAAGTAATAAGGAATATTGTTCGTTTATGAATCAAACTTAGTATAGAAATTTGTTTTATAAATCAAAATTTTTTATTAGTATGTCCGTTAATATAGGTACAAACAGTAACTTTATTTTTAAATTAATACACATTAACGTCATTAATTGTGATAAAAAAAAGATGTCTCTTAAAATAAATTGATGCGTGTGTAATTTTAAAGAGCAATATTCACACTTATACCTCTTACAATTTATAAGATTCTCTTTTGATATAGCACAACTATGTAAATCTGCATTTTAAACAAGTTTTATATAACGTGTACCGAAGTTTGTTATCAATACACGTAGTCACAATTTGAGTTTACTCTCGCAGCCATTTATGTTTCCAGAAGACACACCTCTGCTACTCATTACTAAGCAATGGGTTGGCCTTAATACAATATTCTACTGAATAACATTCTGATGAACATTCACATAAATTCAGTTATACTCGTACTCGCACATTTGCGTTAGCTTGTGCTTCTGATCGAATCAATACATTAAAGAAGCATTCAGGCAACAGGAAAACGAGGCATGCCCTTAAGGGAGGAGGCGTTTGCTACTGGCTAGAACTTAGGCAATCGCACACTACATGCTTTGCAGCAAGAAAACTTTTTGTACACTTTAGTATTCCATCAATGTGGTACTTAACCATGTTTTGTTCTAAAGTAAATAATGGAATGTGTAGCAAAAAACATATGAATGTAACTGAGTGTAAATACACAAATGTGCGTACTTCTTCATACATCTATATGTACGTACATATATGTGCATCTGTGTTCATATTGTATTCGTATACTCATCTACTTATAATCTTCCACCCCATAACATTCATATTTCGCTATTTAAGGGATGTTAAATAATTAATATTGATTTTTTATGTAAGCAGTAGTAGGTATTAAGAATATCTTAAGATGAAGATTGTATAAACTTAAATTATTACAAGAAAATATTTATTTAAGATTAACCAATTTCATTTTCTTAAAATATTGCTAATAAATTCATACATACATACATACCTGACTAGTTTGTTTAAATCACAAAACTTCTTGATTTATAGGGATGCATCGATATACCTCTTGGCCGATACGATACTGATACTCAAAAAATAATTCTTTGATTAAAGGGTATCTAAAGATATTTTCCTTTTCCTAGACATAGAAACAAAAATATAGAAAAGTTTGCGAGGGTAATCAATTGTTTAAGCTACTATTAAGGCCCGTATTATGATTCACAACTCAACTAGGTAGTTGTCAATGCTACGACCCAACTCAACCATTTTTTGTATTATGATTGACAACTAATTTTAGTTGTCTTCGAAAAAATGTTCGAAAAAAGGTTCTTATCTATACATTCTGTTTTTGGAAACCATAGTAGCCATTACCAAATATTTTAAATATTTTTAGTTTTGGCCTTACTATTTTTTCTTGAGATTTTATGTTTTATGGATATGGCAACAATATGAAGAAAAACCTTTTTAAAACAATTTTTAATACAAACGATTTAACTTTGTACGTGATCGGCATTGCCCACCTTTCTAATCCATGTTGTAGAGTTACTGGAAGTCAATGTATATGCAAACTTTCATACGCATCGGTTAAATATAAGAAGCTGAAATGGGTGTGGTACTGCCCAATTTTCGCCCCTGGCCAAAAAACTAGGTATGCTATAAGTTTGTAGTGTGCATCTATGTGTCTGTCTGCGCCATCGTAGAGCTCAAACGGATAGACCAATTTTGATTTAGTTTCTTTTTTGTTTGAAAGGACACGTGATCGAGAGTGTTCTTAGCTATATCTGATTAAAATCGGTCCAGGCGTTTAGAAATGATCACCTCTTTTCTCGCTATATCTACTCGAATCGGCGTGTATGTGGCACCTAGCTCTCAAACGGCTTGATCGATTTTAATTTAGGTTTTTCTTTTTGTTTGAAAGATGACTTCCAACTTATATTTTAAGAAAATTGGTCCAGACGTTTTAAAGTTATCATCCATTTTCTTCGGGGGTTTTTAACATTTTTAATTTAATGTTATTTCATCATAATTTTTTATTGAGGCGGTATATCAATGTGTAGACACAGTTTTACAAGAATCGGCTATATATAAGTAACTGAAAAAAGAGTTACTTTGTATGGGCGTGGCCCTGCCCACTTTTCTAATCATAATTGTTGTATTGTCACGGACACCCAATGTGTATGCAAAGTTTTATAGGAATCGGTACAGTGGAACTAGTAGAAAAATCTGTCGCAAGATTTGCCATTAACAAACAAATTAACATTGCAAATTAAATAAAAGGTTTTAAAAAATAGTATTAAAGATACTGATATACCGGATACGTTTAGTGAATTTAAATCAGTGCGGCCATTCTCTCAATTTTCTAAGGATATTTTAACATCAACACACGTACACTGTGTGTGAGACTCGCAGCCTATCTATTTAGCCGCGAAGCACATACAAAAACACAGAATAAGGTATTGTACGTTTGGACACCACTGATTTAAATTTATTGTAAAATAAACAAAGCACAATTTGAGTTATTTATATTATTATACAATATATATTACAGCGAAAGAGGTTAGTAGTACCAGGTGGTAGAGACAAGTCCCTTTTACATGGAGATGGCCTAGGATGGGGAGAATTGAACTGTCTTATTGAGACCCAATCGGTGTAGAATAATATAAATTTTATATAAACATTATTCCGACATTTAGCTGTAATAAATGATCAATAAACAGGCCAGCGAAATAATATTTTTTGTATGTTTTTTCTCAAACTGTTATTATTTGTTGTTATTGTCGTAAAAGTAACGGGAAACGATATTGATATGATTCATCATAGCACGTCACATTTACTAGATAACGGTACATTTGTGTTTTTCGATGTATACTTTTGTTTCAAGCGTCATCTAGAGTCAAAGGCTAATTCGATAAAGGCAAATGATATCTTGTTTGAAAGGGTACTAAATTACGCGTCGGATGGTGGATAATTGGGTTTGATCGGAGTTATAGTGGATCGAAGTTAAGTTCTTATGGAATCCTTAAAGTTTTTCACCCATTGTTGTACTATCGGAAGCAGTTTTGTACCACATATAATAACAAAATCCTTAGTCTTATAATTTTATGGAATAGTTCATTCGATTACTAACATCCTACACCCTAACACCCTACACTATTATACATAGTGAACAGGTATTTTAGCGTCTTGTCCACTATTTTTTTGTGTACGCTATTTGAATTTTTTTTTAATACATGCCCCTTATGTACATTATTTTTCCACACTTTTGTTAACTTTTTACATTACTTCCAACATATTTAGCTAACAAATCGAAATCAGCTTAAATTACATACATAAAAACTCTAGCTGGAAACCAAAAGCGGTTGATATTACAGTATTTTTGACTTAGCTGTACAGTCAACTTTTCACAATTATTTGTGCCGATAAGTAAAAATGCTGGTATCGTAAATGTACTTATCTGCCCTATTGTGCACGTAAACATATCTATTTAATGTATGCATCTAACCTTAATGTGTTATATGAAAATAATTAAAACCTGCCAAAATATGTAAAATGTGCATGTGTACAAAGTGCACTCATTAAAGGATTTAGAGCAATAATCACAGAAAACAGATATTTTGTGCAGTTAAGTGAAAAAGCAGCTAAAATTGATTTATTGTACGAAAATTATTTCAAAATGCCAAAAATTTTAGGCATTTAAATCAAAACTACTGTATTACGTCACCAGAGCCACCTGACAAGTGTTGATAAGCAAAATACACGTAAGCACTGACGATGGAAGTGTAGCGGCTTCCGAAAGTGGCGCTACTCTGTTCCGCTGTGTACGTTGAAAAATTAAGTTGATGCTAATTAATATGATTATCTTGAGCGTATTTGCTTTGTGAATCCAAATTGATTATTAGGCTAAGGTTCGTGACGTTATATTCAGAAAGACTTGGTCATGATTAATATTCCAAAGAACAAGGGAAATATTAAGTTGATTTAATTTTTCCCTTGTTCCTTGGAATATTAATCATGCCCAATTCTTTCTGAATATAACGTTACGAACCTTCGCTTAATAAGCAATTTGGATTCACTAAGTTGATGTTAATTTTTTTCATTGGAATATTAATCATGCCCAATTATTTCTGAATATAACGTTACGAACTTTAGCCTAATAATCAATTTGGATTCACAAAGCAAATACGTTTAAAATAACCAATTAATATGAATATGTATATAAAAATAAAAATTAATAATATTTTTTTCAATTTTAACAGCCAACGATGCACGGGAAAGGGTTTTAACATAATTTGGTAAATTATTCCATAATTCCACAGCACTAATATAGAACAATCTTGAGGTCGATAAATAGTTGTTTGTTAGGTATAATCAGGGTGATTGTGCGACCACCCCCTTATTCTGTAACTCGCTAAAGCTAAATCTATATCGCTAAGAATCTATAAGGTCGATTTATCAATTTTTGGCTACGAATAGAATTTTGCAACGTGTATTGCCAAATTAGGCAATGTCTTAAAAATTTAATCCGCCGAAATTTTAGGGTTTTATGTCATCGCCAAAAATGTTAAATTTTGTATTTGTTCAGCATTTTAGCCATCGAGATTTAGCTTTAGCGAATTACTGAATATGGGGGCAGATCTGAAGAAGCATAGTTTTTCGAAAATATAACCAGGTTCACTCGTACAGTTAACTTTATTAAGGAATATTAAATTTCGAATATTTAAGTATAAAGTCAAGAATATGTTATGTGTACTGAGATATTCCATCATATTTCCTTTTATTATTTGAGCACTTTCTGCAGTTTATATTTTGAAGCTGCATCAAGTTCACAAAACACAATAGCACAGTTTGTCATGATGGGTACTATAAGAGTTTTTACTAGTTTTAGTTTAATATCGCTTGAAATAAATGCTGATAAATACCAACGTTTTCGAAGAATGTTATACATTCTAGTAATGGAGTAGCTAACATGGCCCTTGCAATTAAGATCAGAATTAATAACGATACCAAGATTTTTACAACTTTTACATATTTCACAACATCAATTTGCATACAAATTTCCGGCAAGATATTATTGGGATATCCTCTAACATGAATCGAAATAGCTTGAGTTTTTGATGTGTTTAATTTAAGATTATCGTTGGAAGACCATACACAAATCGCATTCATATCTCCATTAAGACGACAAACTAAGTCCTCAAATAGCCCCAAAGGCCGTGATAGATTAATTTCAGCATCATCTGCATATAAATGAATGCTGGAGTTTTTACAACAGTAGACAATATCATTAATAAACATACTGCAAAGAAAGGGCCAAGTTAAGAACCATGTGTAACTTCACTTAACACGGGTTTTTGTGTTGAAAATTATGACTTTCGTTCAGACTTGCGATCAGAAAGATATGATCTAATGAGATTGGCAGCATATTTACTAAAACCAAAGTACTTTATCAGCTTAAGTAATAACACGTCATAGTTGACAGTATCAAAATCTTTTGGAAAAGCAATAAGAACTAAACTAATAGTTCACCATTATCAAATGATGGACGAATATCTACCCAAGACATTCACTATGGCAGTATCACAACTTTTCGCAGCACGGTAGCCAGATTGATTGTCAGATAAAAGCAGGATAGTCTTCAGAACAAGAAGGCTGAGTCTTTTTAGCAACTGGTATAACGTGAGCAATTGTCCAATCATTAGGAAATTTAGAGGTTGTAATGTAAACTCGATAATTTCTATGAAAATTGTGTATGAAATAATAATTAAAAAAACAACTATTTGAATACATTAGGATTTTTTTTTTTGGTGAAAAGTAATTTTGAAAATAGCATAACTTTGTAGCGCATCATCAGATTTTAGTAATTTAAATATCATTTAAAAGGTTCAAGTTCACTTTTGTCAAATCCAAGTCAAGGGCATATCAAATTAAACAAAAAATTTTTGAAAAGTGGTATTTATTTTCTATTATTTTTTTAAAGCACATTGTCGGCTTAGAGTGCAAAGCTGCTAACTCTATTTCAGAAAATCTTAATGTCCTTGTTGAAAATTAACTTTAATTTCTGTTTGCTAGTTTAAAATGGCCCAGTATATATTTTATTTATTTCAGAACACTGTTGTTTATTGAACCAACAAAATAAGTTGCTACTTTTGAAATCGCCAATAAGAAATATGCACAGTTTTCTTGTATGAACTCTTCAATGTTTTGAATGGCGGCTAGCAGGTTTTGCACTCTTAGCCGACGATACAGCCATTGTGTAAAAATACAAATCGAGATTTTAGGAAATACTACGGCTACGGTTGTTTTTATTGTTATTGATTACGCAACTTTCATAGAAATGATAGTGTTATCATAAAGAAACCACTGTAAGTTTTGAATCTGTTGTGATCCCATCTTGAATATTATATATACAATAAACACATCTCATCGGGCTACATTGTGAAAAAAAAAAATAAAATAAAATTCTTCAGGATATTTGCATTTGTGGCAGGAACTTATCTCCTTTTTAATCAAAACACGATAAGAGAAGACTGAAACTTTTCTAATGCCATCAATTTCATTTTCATCCGATGGCTCGTTCCAAAATTATTAAATCTTCAATATGACGAACTTTTCTCAAAAATATGCGAGATGGCCAAGTTTAGAGGCCTATAAAATAGAAACAATAAGTAATAGTAGAATATATGTGCCGAATTTTATTAAAACTGGAGAGGATAAAAGTCTAGACCGTGTCGAAAATTTTCGTTTTTACCCTATAGCGCATTTAACTTCTTCATTCATGCAAGGCTGGTTAAAATTGCTAATTTTTATTTTCTTTAAAGAAACATGTTTCTCAAATAACATTAATATGTTTCTGGAGATGCAGGCCAATTTGTCATCAATATTATCATAGAACCATCATTCATTCCAATTCACATTATCCACACATTGATTGTTTGTAATTACGCCAATATAAATAGGTGTTACTATCATTGAAGTGTAGATCAAAATCACTTATAAGAAATAGCATATCATCGTCAGAAATGCCGGAAAGTAAAAACTGGTCAAAAAGAATGGTTAGTCCATATCCATATGAATCAATTTTTGCTTCTGCAACTTACATTTTCTTTTGAAGTTGCATTCGTGTCCATATAATGAAATTCTTGCTGCGCAGCTTTTGTTTTTTACATAGGATTTGTTGTTGCTTAATATTACGAAGAAGAAAACAAAAGAGAGTTGCATGTACATGAATCAGTGTACCCCTTCCCTATCTTCTGACCTCACCCTCCCATAAACTCAAAAGTTGCGCAGCAAAAGTTTGCTCGTATGGAGATACACTTAGTGAACTATTAGAGGTGCACATAAGGTCTAGTAGAGCTGGTTTACCATTGGATGCGAATCTGGTGCAGCAAGAGTTAATGACATTGGCGCCTATTCAGAAATCATAACCAAAGTCGGAACTAATAAAACAGAAATTAAAAAATGGTTCATATATAGTTATATAGATGTTATTCACAGTTCACAACTAGCGCAGCAACTGCTAATAGTTGGTAAAAGAAATGCAACCCTGCATATTGGCATATAGAGAAAATAAAATGTCGATAATATTTTGTATGATATATACTGTAATTAATTAAAAAGCTATGAAGCTATTAACAACAATTCTTGTTCTCTAAAAAATTCACGCAAATTCTAAAAAAGTAATTTTGTGGTTATAGTTTGTATACACAGAAAAAAATAGACAAGAATTATATTCAATAAAACCATGTTATTAAAAAAAAATATGAATTTCAATAACATTTATCTTTAACATAATAAAATATTTCGTTGTAAGTATTTCTTTTCAATGCCGGTTATTTCTTTTCTTTTTATACATAAGTACTTAAAACAAGTTCTATCCCATAAAAAAATAAATGGGATATGGCTCAGCTATAGAGAGTATGCTTTACGTCCGGAAAGCCCGGGTTCGTATTCCAGCCATGTCAACATTTTTTTAATTTATATATATATTTTTATTTTGAAAAAAGTTTGTTATCAATATAGGGGAATTCTTTATCACAGGAAATTTGAAAAAAAATTATTGAATACCGGGATTTTTGTTATCAAAAACGAAACTTATTTTTTTCTGTGTATAAATCAATTCAAACCACTTGCATTCATGTCATCCAGAAAATTATAAGATCTTGCATAGTCAGCCGACAAATCAATATTAAACTCACTGCAAACAATTAGGTTTTCATAATTCATCGCAATCTCATTCATAGATAGAATAAATAGAGCAAACATACATGCGAAGACGTTGTGGTTTTATTGTTAAGTCAAAGCACAATTTTTTTGTCGCCGTGAAGATAATTTGCACTATTCATGCACTACTTCACTTATTTTTTTATTAAACTTTTATTTAATTCAAGCCTTTTTCCTTATTCGTATATTTGTTTTTCTAAAAATGTAAAAAGTTTAGTTTTTGAAAATAAACTAAAACGTCAAACAGTTTGTTTACGTTTCTTATGCAGGCAAATTTGTCTGAGCTTGAGCTCTGACAAAACTGTCAAGACTCTGCAATAACACTAACAAATGCAGTCTATACCTGATAAATGTTTATCTTGATAACGATTTGACATTTATCATCATAAGAACTTATTTTATATATAGACTCTCTGTTAATTATTTTTGGCAAGGAGAAAAACATTAAACCCAATAAAATCTTAATGATGTGCAAATGTTAAGAAACCACACATCCACACACAACTCACACTTGAAGTTTTATGTCTTATTTCATAAAAAGTTTTTCCGACTCATAACAGATTAATGAAACAAATTTTTATACAAAAATATGTTTTATAAGTCTCTTATTAATCAAAAATATTTTTGTGAACTAGGTTTTTAAAATTTAAATAGATAAAATAGTTTTTTACACACACTGATATATTGCTATATTTTTGCACAGCATCACTCCTGCTTTGCTTTTTTTGTAACTCTAGTTTGGATTTAAATTTTTCTATCACTTGGTTTTTTATGAGCACACTTGATAACACTATTCCCAGTGAACACATGACCTAATTTTGACATCACTGGTAAATCATAGCTAGGTAATCAAATTTTACGTATGATATACGGATAAATTATTTAATTTGAAATAAATCCTAATTTTAAATTCTAAAATAATTTAATAAAAAATGAAGTTTCAATTGAAAAAATTGATTTCCAAAAATATAGCAAACTAAACAATGGAAAGCTGTAGTAAAACGAAGAGAGGATATGAGTTATGTCCAGGCAGGACTATAATGCTATTAAATGACATTTAAGTCGGAAAAAAATTGAAAGCCAAAATAGCAGGATATTTCTTTAACATCCTACTAAGAAGCCAGATGAATTTAAATGGAGCATGTTTAATGTATGTATGTTAGTGCAAGTATGTATGTATGTACGTTACAACTGCCTATAAATAATATTTTCAAAATTTGTCCATAAAAATGTTCAATTATTAATATTTATAACGTTTCGTTAGCAATGTAAGGGAGGGTCTTACGTGTGAAATTCATATATATCTATGGTTTGGAGTAATAAAAAAAAAATAATTTTATAAAAAAAATAAAAGATCATTATAATGTCAGGTTAACATCAGTTTTGTGTCATTTCATCTGATGTACCTAAGTGCGAAATTATGAGTCATATATAAGTCAATAATGAGTCATTTCTTATGTAAGGTATGACATTTCATGATATCATGCTGACGTCAGAATGATATCAATGTGTTCACTAGGTTTAGCTACATATTTAATTAATTTCACCTGGTTTTATTCCAATAGCGAAACCGACAGCACTTACAGCTATGTTTTTCTTGAAAATTACTTACTTTTTACGGTGCCGATACACCAAAAGTGTAAAGGAACCCTATTGTTTTCGCTACGCTGTCCGTCCGTCTGTCTGTCACAGGCTGATTGAGAGAAAATTACACAGAGACTGGTCATTGAATCAATGATTATACAAATTGTAGTATCAATAACGTGACCATTTTTCACTTTACTCAAACCAGGACACCGGTTTATTTATGTCAGTCAGTAAGTAGGATCATAGTAGAAAAAAGCTCAATTATTTTCATAATTATAACACATTAACTCTTCTAAACTCTCACAGCATTAACTCTACTACAATTTGGGACCAAAATAACTCAATCAAAATTTGTTTTGCAAACTTTTAGGCTGACAATTTTTTACTGGGTCACTTTGTCTCATTAAGTATTTTTTCAAGAGCATTTGTAAACATTTTCTAAATTTTTGGAAAAAATTATTTTGAAAGGCTAGTTAAAAAAACAAGGGCCTAATTTCCTAAAACACGTCACGAAAGTGAAATTTATCTAGAAAACAATAACAAAATTACTCAAATTTTATAAATTTGTTTTTGTTTTCATAAAAATTTTAAAAGGCAAAGCAATGCCTGAATTTTTTTTATGTGTTTATTCGATGAAGAATTTGTATGAAAAACAAAAACAAATTTATAGAAATTGAGTAATTTTGTTATTGTTTGCTATATAAATTTCACTTTCGTGACGTGTTTTAGAAAATTAGGCCCTAAGTCTATACTCGCTCTGTTTCTTTCCTCCGGCCAGCGTTGCCAGAATGATGATTTTATCATATTTTTGATGATTTTTAAACCAGAATATGATTTGATGATTTTTTCCCTTAAATGATGATTTATTTTCTCGCAAATTATGATGTTTTTGACTTTTCATATGTATATCGTCACAGAAAATTAAAAGGCCCCATTTCACATTTTAAAAGTCTTACAGGAGAAGAATGAATCTTGTTTATATGAAAAAATATATTTACAACTAGTGCAAAATTTTACAATATAAGTAAAAAAGACCCAACAAATTTATATATTTATTGTGAAATTTTGCACCAAATAAAAATATATTTTTCATTTAAATAAGTTTTATGCTTCTCCTGTAAAACTTTTAAAATGTTATATAGGGCTTTCTGCATTTTCGGTGATGATATATAAAGAGTTATTGAAAGATATCATGCATTACGTTTTGTAGTTGTCTGGATCAATTAATAAAAGCCTTTACCATAAAAGTTTATGGTGGTGCATTGTATTAACTGAGTGAACTTTCTCTTAATAAAGTATTTTGAATTTCGAACTATATTTCCCTGTTTTCGATTTTGGTTAGTTCTTTTTTCGGTTTTAGGGTATTTTAATGTATAAAGCGGGGTACACCTATCGAACTTGAGTGGCAGTCGGAAATTCATCAGCTTTGAAAGATAGTTTTGATTGACAACACTGTCATTCATGTTGGATGTTAAAAAATTTTACGGGATATACAAAGCTTAATGTGCCGAATTTAACTCTGTTTTCGGTCTTTTTCTATCATGTACAGATTCCTTAAATGGGTATGACTTATATTTCCAATAGCACCCTAACTCGAGAACAGACTATCCGATTAGAATAAATAAGCCAACAAAAGATGCGTATTAAAATTCCCTTAAGTCAGAAATATTAATATTCTATATTTCCAACTATTTCGGAGTTATTCAGAAATTACCGGCGAATATTTTTTTGGAAAAATTTATTTTATTGTTTTCAAAAACTCATAAAAGAAATTAAAACTGCAAACATTTAACATTTTTATCATTAGTCTGACAGCTAACTAGACATAAAAAATTCGATGGGCAAATGTTGATTTTATTCACAATTAAGTGAAGAAGCTCAATTGATAAAAATCATAATTTCCATACAACAGAAAAAATTTCAATTTGTGTGTGTGTGTGTATGTGCATTAGTTCGCTCACCTAATTGTGAATAAAATCGATATTTGTTTGTCGATTTTAAAGGTTTTTGCCTTATAATATTCCTAATATATAGCTAGCTTCCCTCTTAATTTTTTTCATTACTTTTTCAAAACGAAAAAAGATTCATTTTTTATGAAACAGTAGGAAATAAAAATAAAAAAATGAATGACTTAAAGGTAATTTTACTCTGTATATTGTGGTGCATTATTTATTCAATTTGGACAAACCATTCTCGAGTTATGTTAAAATATACTGATGTACCTAGTGAAAATATCAGTCATGCCAATTAAAAAATCTGTACGTGATAGGAAATATACTGAGCACGGATTTGTGGATTAAAGTTTGTATTTTCCACAGATTTTTATTTCAAGGCACGAAGAATATTTTTTTTTTTGCATACCAGTGCATAAAGTTGAGTTTTCCGAGTTTTTTTTTCGCGGTGGAAGCTATTTTGTCGCATTTTTATATGTTCTTATAGTCATGGCGATATTTTATATGCTTCGCTGGCTGATTGCTCCTGACTTTCAAACCTTTTCACAAATGTTTACTATTATATACAATTTTAAAATTTGTAAGAATCTCTTTAATATTGGTTGCCAAAAATGTAATAACTCTCCTATCTAGAAGATGACATGAAGGAAATCATATCATATTAAAGAACTGGTTTTTATTTTAGTTTGCTATAAACGTCTCATTGTTCAACTTAGGAATACGAATTTGTGATGATTTTTTATATCAAAATATGATTTTTATTTCGTCATATGATGATTTTCTTCGAAAAGCTTCTGGCAACGCTGCCTCTGGCAATTTCAAATTCATAACTGAAAATACTCATTCGGTGAACGCCGAAGTCGGAGGAAGGAATAGAGAGCAGAAATGAAATTATATTAAATATATTTGGTAAATTGCACTCTGATACACTAAAATTAATAAGGGGTTCAATTGTACCAACTCTGTTTTGTTGGATCCAATAGAGAACGAAAATACCTTTAGTTTGCTGTCACGACATCAAAGTCTAAAAATCAAATTTTGCTTGATAGTGCAACAATAACATTAACTGACACAATTTCTCATATAAATGAGCTGCCATGACAGTTACGACAGCAAAGTCCCAATATCAAATTGGGTTTTATTGCGTAATGACAGTAAAATCGGTTGAAAAATAAATGAGTTATGGTATATTTTGTGTTTTTTTATTCTTTGTTTCTAATTTAGAACTAGGGCGGACACGCTAATATTTAACAGATTTAGATATATCAAACACAAAAAGATGCGAAATAAAAGTATCTTTAAGTCATCCATAAATATTTTTTAAAAGAGAATTAATGACTATCAGTTAATTAATTAGTGCGTTAGCTTCTTTAGGAAAGGGAAAGTGAAGAGAGAAAAGTGGGGGAGAGATGGAAAGCTTAATCCATTTACAACTCTGATATTGCGCGTTTTTTGTAGTGCCGTATTCTACTACAATGGTTCTACTACAATATCGATCAAGGAGTGTGCTCTGAAGTGCATTAAGATATGTCGGTATTAATCGCTGCTGGTACTGCCAAAGTGGTCAATGCTATGCCTTCATCACTTTAACATTTCAAAAACAACCACCACAATAAGACATCAAAGAAATTAATGATGTTGTTGGATTACCTGAAACTAGTCTTGAACTTAAAACCTCAGGGTTCGTAGTCCAACGCGCTAACCATTCAGCCAACAGCACCCTCAGCTATTTCGGAGTTTTTCATAAATTAGCAACGAAAAATATTTATACATAATTATTATTCGAACTGAAAACGTGTATGAGTCGGAACTTATTATTATTCGGCTTAAGTTCAATAATTTAATTAATGTAAACTCAAATTATTTTTAAGAGTGGAATATTAGAATATCGAATATCTTGTGAGCTGGCTCTAGGCTTGCCAGGCGGGCTTAATTTGGTTTGATTGTCAAGCTCTTTTAAGGCTTGTCAATGTTTAAGCTAAAAACTATTTAAAAGCTAAATATTAATTTCTATTCTGCACACATTTTTATGCACGAGCTTCAATTAGCTATATTAGCGTTAGAATTTAATTAATGAATTTAAATACATGATAATTTATACATATGAATAAAAAGTAAAAATTATAATGAAAATCTTTCTCCAAGGGCTTTTTCTTTGCCTTTTGCGTTTGGAACTATGTACATATTAATGGAAATTCCTGCAGTCTATAAACGAATGATAAATTATATGCAGATTAACCGTTTTATTCCATATATATTTCTAAAGAGTAAATATGATATAATTAAAAAACAAGACGAAAAGGAAAACGAAAACTTCATATCGAGCCTTTGCTACCATAGACTCACAATTCAAAAAATTGTTTTGAATTTACTCACATTTTAATGGTAAAAGAAAATGTTATTCTTCTCTCAAAAGTTGAGTATACAAAATATTTGTATGAAATAATACAACATAAAGAATGATATGATGAGTGATTCTACATTATTAACACAAAAATCACATTTTTCGAGTTATGACTCTATTCAAGCACAGGATCGACATGCAATTTGATATCATTTTTATTTTCGATTCCTCTTAATGCGTTCTGTAAATTAAGAAAATAATATCATATCAGTGCTGAGGGAATACATAAGAAAATGCAAACGAATTGATACCTTCTCCATTTTTCGAAGTCGATTAATGAATGGATTTTTATTGCTTTGCACATCATTAAGTTTCTTAAATGAAGCTTTTTTTCTCTATTTGTCAAGCTTTTTCACAACTTGGATCTGATAAGCCTAGGTGGCTCTGTAGAGTGTGACTTCAATTCTTATATATACAAGCTTTTCGTGAAAATTTAATACGAGAATTAAATCACTGAGGTTGATGTCAACTAACCTGTTTATCACAGCAATTCCCAGTGTTACCGTTGGATTGTTTTACTTCATTCCCATTGCTTTCTGAGTTAGAGTTCATAATCTTTATTTGATGAACAAATAAGAAACCTGAAACTCAAAACGCACTAACTAGCATTTTCATACCTTTACAAGAGTAGCAATAAATATACTAATTTATGTAATTGGGCCTTAACATTTTCTTACTTATGTCGCTATTTTAGATCGGAAAAGTCAGATTTTTATAGTAATTATGTGTGTCGGTCAAATACATCGCAATTTCTTAAAAAGCCGATTAGAGTTTTCGGTTAGCTAGTTAGTGCTGTTTTGCGTTTTATATAACAAAGAGCATAAACATCGATTTATGTAAATATGTGTCCTCAAATGTGCATGTATATACTTATCTACAACTTAATGGAAACACATCGATGGTGTTGCGCAAAAAGCGCCAATCTGCTATGTAAAATATTGCGAGATTGGCCCTTTTTACGTAACACCATCGATATGTATTTAAGATTATATTGGTGCTAAAATTATTGGAAAAAATTTAATTTCGTTTTAATTTTAAGTCCTACTTTTTTAAGCAAATGTCCGGGTTTTATTCCTCTGCCGTCCTCTTTTTATAAATTAAAGGCCAAAAACTTGAATCTTCTCTTTTGCAAACATTTTCTGTTGATAAAAAGATGAGAAGAATGGTGAAAATCGAATTCGCAACCTCTTCTATGATAGGACAGCTTTGGCTTTTTTTTTGTTTTAGACAAATATGTATATTATGGTTAATTCTGAGATTACGGGCTAATATCGCCATAATTTAGTCCTTGCAATAATTAACTTTAATCCTTCAAAGAATAGCTACGCAATTACCGTCGGTAAACATTAATTTCTTAATATTTAACTGAAATGTGAAAATTTTTTAATTTAATAAAAATTAAGAGCCATAACCGCCAAAAAGACGTAAGTCGTAAGACTTAAAAGACATCACGGGAATGATGAATATCTACAAAATTCTCATAAATGACAATTTGAATACTCACCATTAAAAAATTGGAATGAATCGGAAGTTGATATATAAAATAAACTGAAGAAAAACACACACAAAATTATAAAATACTAGCCCCACCCGGTGTGCTTTGCTACCCCATTGTTGTACAGATATAGGAAAATTAATAATTACATTGTATGAGGGGTACCCGTCTCTCTGATACCCTTAGTATTTATTCTAAGAGTAGCCCACGACCTGCTAATATGGAAATATTAATAATTAATTTTTATGTAGGCTACCCGTCTTCCTCTCTGATATCCGCAAATTTGTTTTAGAAATTGCGATTTGTTCTAAGATTTACCCACATCAAACTTTGAGAGCTTCACTATTGTAGTTGTGCTATTATAAGAATATTAATAATTACTTTGTATCGGTGGTACCCGTTTCCCCGCTCCTATGCCATCAGGATATTTCCGAAAATTGTAAGCTATTCTCATATTAACACACATAAAATTTATAGAGCATCAATCGTATAGTTGCATAGATATAGGAAAATAAATAATTACCTTTTATGGGGAGTGCCCGTCTCCCAAAACGAATACCGTCAAGATTTTGGCAGAAATTGCAATTTGTTCTAAGTGTAACCCACATAAAATTTTGCGCGCTTCAGTATTGAAGTTATGCTGATATTCCTCCTCACCAATTTTTCCTCACCGATTTTCGAAAAAATTATGGAACTAAGCCGCAGCAAACACTTTCCAACCAAAAAATTCTAAAAATTGGTTGACAGATGACAGAGTTATGCGTGGGAGACAAAAATTCCCCTCTCTCCCCTCCTACGTTTTTGGAAAAAATTATGGGACCAAACTGTAAACAAAGCCTTTAAAGAAAAAAAAAGATTTTTGAAAACCAGTTCACAAATGACAGAGCTTAGGAATGGGTAGTGGGGGTGGTTGGTATTGTCCCCACCGATTTTGAAAAAAAGATTATGGAACCTAACTGCAAGCCAACCGTTTCAAAACAAAAAAGAGTTTTAAAAATCGGCTGAAAAATGACAGAGTTATGCGTGGGGGATTGAAATTCCCCTTCCCCCTCCCACGTTTTACGAAAAAAATATGGGACCAAACTACAAGCAAAACCTTTCAAACAAAAAAAAAACAGCAAAAAAATTTTTGAAAATCGGTTTGCAAACGATAGAGTTAAAATTATGGGACTTACCCGTAAGCAAACCATTTCAAACCAAAAAAAAGAATTTTAAAAATTGGTTAGCAAATGAATTAAGTGGCCTTCCAGAAGGCCAGTTTAGTAGACATAAGGCCTTCCAATCCGCATTCCATACTCATGTGCCCGTGTGGCTGAGTGGTAGCGATGGTAGCCTGTCAGTCCAGTGGTCGTGGGTTCGATTCCCGCCATATACTCTGGGTGTTTTCCGCAGACAAGATAATCGCTTCGCGGGCGGTGTTTGTTAAAAACAAAAAAAATGTTTACCCATGTTGTTATTGCGGCGTACGGCTTACACAATCGCTTCCCAATATAGAGATTCTTTCAGGGCTCTTCTGGCATGCCATTTTGAAGGCTATCTGAGGAAGGTCTGTTGAAAAGGGGCTTCTTTATATTTGATTAATGTTATTTTTTTCGAAGTATTTCTTTTCATACAAAGTAATTTTTATATGTGCCTACAATGAATTGGAATGATAAATTAATCAGCTCCGACATAATAGCAGCATGTGTGATGTCTTGTATGTAAATTTCAGTCTTATATGCAAAATACATACAAAAAAGAATACGAAAATGTTTATTATTTCCGGAAAAAATAATACTCCTTCCATCTTCCCTGCTTAAAGAAGGGAATGGAAGGTGTATCGAACGAAAAATAAAAAAATAAAAATAAAGTATTACTTTTACCTTCCCTTCTACAAGAAGGTAGTTTGTCATGTGTATAGGACGAAAAATGTAAAAGAAGGAAAACAATTTTAGTTGTAATAAAGAGAGAAGTTCTTGTAGGCCTTAAAGAAGGCCTGAAATTTGCAGGCCTGTTAACATTTACCATTTGTATTAATATACTTATCACAATATATTTAATGAAAAACGCCAGGAATCTGTATTTTTGTTTATATTTAAATGTTACATACTACATATTACACATGTTTTGCATTTAATAACTTTTCCTAACTTTCATTAAATTGAATAAAATTATAAACAGCTTAAGTTGTATTTGCTTCGATCATACTCGTATAGTTAAAAATCAGCTTGAAGCAGTTACAGATAAACATTTTTTAAAGTATAATTTCTGGCATGTTGCACCAATGGCCTATGTTCAAAGTACATACATACAAACATACGTAAGTATATGAACATTTCTGATTTTCTTAGTGCCTGATGAGAATAATTGCGTGGAGTTATTGTTTTGGTTATAAAATACAAATATACATACATACGTACGTACGTACGTACATACATACATATGTATTTGCCAAAATTCCTGATATCTGGAGGCGCAATTAACAATCACGAATAACCCCAAGCTAGGGTATGCAGTACACTCTAACAAAAGTGGTAACCACAATACTATATATTGTGTAAGTAAGGAAGTATGTAGTATTTGCGATACTCGCATGCACAACTTTTGTATACATGTATCTCTATCTCCCTCTTTTTTTCTTTTAATTTATGTTTGAGTATTGTTTGCATCGTTATATAAAAAAGAAACAGACAAATATTAAATTATTTATTAAAGATGTACAAACCACTGTTGCAATATGACAATTTAGAAATTGTACCGTCGCAATGGTAAAATTGTACCAAATGAGCATCAATTGTACCAAAATTTCACAACCTAGTAAAAACACATAAATTCATAACAAAAATAGCTTGAGCTAGCTACTCGAAAGATATTTAACGGCAGGGGCTCATTTAAACCAGAGTTCGGATTTGCGCACTCCTTTTGCTCAATACGCATTCCGCATTTCTTACAAGCGTATTAAAAACGAGCACAAGCGCAAGGATCGGAGCGAATAAAAGGAGCAATTGGTTAGCGCAGCGCAAGCGCATTAGATCTATTAGCGCCGCTTTTTTGTCTAGCGCTTTGCGCTGCGCATTGCGCATATTCAGCACCGCATTGCGCATGCTCTTTTTTATGCCAACAGTGGTTGGCATTCATCTTTCGTAGTAACGTAATTTTAAGACATTTGAATATGTAGCACTATATCGTTCTTCTTTATTTTTTATTCTTGATCCCATACAAATATGATGCCCCTCGACTAGGGCTGCCAGAAGTCTGAACCCGCCGACCAGGACATTTATAATACATATCTCAAACGAATGTAAAACAAAAGCTTATATATCAAGAACTAAACCTATAAAAATAACCGCAACAAATTTTTATTTCGATACATGTATCAACAATATATTTCAAATTGAAGTCCAACAATTAAACAATAGATACAAAACTTAACATGTAATTTATATATAAAAAAGAAATATTAAAAATTCATTTAAAATTACGAGGGGCGAAAATAAACTTATGGGCTGACGAGGCGACCTGTGTTTATTTCATCGAGTCGTTGAAAGACGTAAGCCCCGGGCTTTGTGTAAATTTTTATATAGAAATGCTCACTTTCATACGAAAACTTTTATTTTGAAGGTAACTGTAAATCACTAAGTTTAATAAATCCAAATATCGTAATGAAGAAAAAAATCACCACTATTTTTTATATTATTAGAAATTTCAGAATTTTATAGATTGAAAGCTCTTGTATTTGAACAAATATTCAAAAAGACGGAAATTAAGTTATATAATTTTTGGCAAACAATTTCTAAAATAAAGTAAGTCGATTCCACAAAAGCTTTTCCAGTTTTAGCAGAATTTAAAAAAAAAATATGGTTCTCCCACATTTGGCTGCAAATATCGGACAAATATTTAGCTCCGTCAATTTAACAAACGCACATACTAATTAAGCCTTTTTGAGCTTTTCTGCAGAAACACCCGAGTCTTGGTAGGAATCAAACCTGCGGCTCCTGGTACTCATATTAAAAGCGATTTAGCAATAATTATAAATTCGGAAATGTATTCATTCTGAAAATCATTTATATTCCATGGTGTACACAGGGTGGGCAAATTTGTCAAAATGGACAAAATGTCAAGAATTGAGCTGTCATCCTTTGGCATTTATTTAGTGAAGACTTAGAAAATTTTAACCATGGCACGCTACACTCTTGAACAACAAATTTTAATTGTGAAAATTGACTGAAAATGGTGAACATTTTACTATATCATTTCGAATGAGCCTGCTGGTACATCAAATCGTCGACGTTCGCAACAATTGCATATCACCAGAGGCACTTTGGGCAATGTTTTGCATAAAGATCTTCATCTTCGCGCTTCAACTCATCCAAGAACTAAAGGACTCTGATTACGAGGAAAAGCTGCTCGAATTTGACGAAGTGATACAGTAAAATTTTCGCCATTTTGATAGTCAATTTTCATAATTAAAATCCGTTGTTCAATAGTGTAGCGTTCCATTGTTAAAATTTCCCAAGTTTTCTCTAAATAAATGCCAAAGGATGACAGCTCAATTCTTGACATTTGACAGCCTATTTACTTCCTAACCTCAAATTTGCCCACCCTTTATTTAACCATGTAAAATTATTATTTTTTGTTATGCATTTACGTTTATAAACCACATGAAATTACTGACGATTGTTATTTTTTTTTTGTTTTCTTATTAATAAAACCACGAAAAATGCTTAGCTTTATTTATACCGATTTTTCGAATTGAAGTGCCGAAAATTACGATTTTTTCCACGATAAGTGCAGATTTTTTATCAAAATCATTTGGCAGCCCTGGCCCCAGGCAACAAATCGTCAGGTTATTATTGGTTTGCTGCTTTCTAATGCTTTTTTATATGTTTATGGGTCAAACCAATAATAAGGTGACGAAATTCTGGTAAAATTGCTTCATGTAAGCTATAACGCTTAACCTTTGTTCATAACAAAAATTAGCAGAAATTAAATTTTTGTCTGCCTTGACCTGTATCAAAAAATCAGGACCATTTAAGAGTGGAAACTTCCGGACTGGAACCGGAAATATGAGCCACACTACCGATCCAGATCAGAACCGGATATATGAACTGCACTACCGACCCCATTTCCGGTCCATCACCTAAGCCGGAAGTGTGAACTGCACTACCGATTCAACTTCCAGTTCAGAGCGGAACCGGAAATATGAACTGCACCACGGACCTAATTTCCGGTCCAGGGCCTAAGCCAGAAGTTTGAACTGCACTACCGACCCAACTTCCGGTGAAAAACTACGATGGCATGTAATAACATCCATGGAAATATTGCCCATTTGCTTTTTAAAAATTGTTTACTACTGTAAACGCGCCATGCGCATTTCATGCTCTTTTAGCGCATTGCACAAACAAAAGGCGCAGCGCAAAGGAAAATGCTCCTTTTTCCGCTTGTTCCTTTTTGCGCAGCGAAAAAATATTGACGCGGCGCAAGCGCAATAATAAATTGGCTCGCTCTTTGCGTAAAGCGCAAAAAAGAGCAAACGAGCGGCACTGAGCTGCGTTTTTTTCGTACTCTGCCTAGTGAAAAAGGAGCTTCTAACGAAGTCAATCTTATCTTGAACTTGTAAGCACAGCTGTTAAATTTATTTTTGGCATTTTCATCATGGTCGGATGCCAAAATACACTATTTGCGTTGTGAATTTGACTACGCACAATGTTTGTGGTTTTTGTTACATGTTGTACTTCTTTTATTAGTGAAATTACCTGGTATGAACTTGCCTTGCTAGCTTCCGAAACGTTTTCATAAATGTTCTTTTGATTTCGGATGCCAAAACTCATGCTACACCTTTTTAAGTTGAAATTGATAAAAAATAAATTAATAACATGTCATCTAGTATCCGAAGTCAAAAGAACAAATTTGAAAACGGACGATTTCACATTATCTTATGTTCTCGTTTTCACTTTTGAAAAAACGAATTCTTATTATTTTCACTTAAAAACAGTCAGGTGAATGCAAAAAGAAACGAGAACATAAACAAAATGTGAAAACGCCCGTTTTCACAATTGTTCTTGCGAATTAAGATGCTGTATTTTCTTAATTTCTACTTAGTTATAGCATGTATTTTAGCGTCAGAATTCACATGAACAATTGTGAAAACGTTTCGGAAGCTAGAAAACATATGAATGCGATCCTGAATTTGTGATCCGGAAATTATACAAATCCGGATAATTTCTAATGATTGTTACATGGAGTTGTCATTGCAAGCACTTCTCTTTTCTGTTCCCTATTCAATAGATTTGAACAGATCTTCGCAATGTTGAAAAAATGACTTTTGGAAGCTGTTACAAATTTGATTTGTCCGATAGTACATTCTTCGTTGTAGTAATTAATAGTATTTGAAAATTTATTTTATTCATAATTTTGTCGAGTGGAACGAGTAGGAATGCGTTTACTACCACAGCCAAATCATCTATAAAAGCAACGGCACGCAGCTAACATAGTATGTATATGTATATAAAATAACTATAAGACTAGCAGAGAAGATTGCGGATGTTGTTAATAAAAACTTCCTGAGAAGTCGGAAATACAAATGTATTGATGATACCTTAAGAAGCTGTTCAAAAGTATTTCCTTAAAAAGAACTTCCAAGATATTTCATAACAAATAATTTTAGCTCATTAACACTTTAATAGGAATAGAAGATATTTAGCCGGATTATGTATGTCGAAGTCGAATATGTGACTACGACAGTTTGTTCTATATTAAAGAAAAGTTTTCTTTATTCTAGGACAATTTGTGATAGTCACAAATTCGACTTCGACATACATAATCCGGATGGTTGTCTAAACGAACAATATTTAACATATAAAAGAAAAAAGTTTACAAAAATTTTTTATTTGAAAAGTAGAAAATTGTACCAGAAATATGTTGAGTGTACTAGCGTACCACTCAAATTTCGATTGTACCAAAATTGATACGATTGTACCACAATTCCCAACAGTGGTACATACATCCATATACATATATACATGAAGGCTTATGTACTTATGCATCTACTAGAGTGCTTTTCATAATTATAGCACCACCAATATATAAGTTTTAAAGATATATAACTACATTTTGTAACTTATTTCAAGAAAATATAAAAAACACGTAGGCCTTCCAAATTAAAGACATTGTTTGATTCAAAATATTGTTGCGTTCCCGGGAAGCAGGGAGTTTCTGACATATATTCAACAACGCTATTTTTAAAATATATTATATTTTTTAATGTAAACAAACTGAAAAATCAGTAACTTAAAATTGTTTCAACATACGTAGCTAGTTAATTCCAGAGCAAACAAACAAAACTTTTCGCAAACGTTTCATGCGAAGACAGAAACTTTTAAAATATTTGTAATCGTTTCGTACATGAGCAAAACCAAAACAAATACTTTAGCAATAACAAAATATGAAACAAGACAATTGGCTTTTCACTCACCTACATATCTGCATGCTTTAATATCCCATTTCAATCGTACGATTGCAAATAAAACAAAAGCAGAAATGTATTCGTTGAATAGTTCATTGTATTTAGCCAGCGTTGCCATAATATTTATTTTAAAAACTATAAATTTAGAAGAATAAAACTGATTTTCATGTGAAAAAATTGCACATAAAAAATTTTTGGTATTTTTATTTTTATTTTCTTTGTTAACGTAAAGTTAGCATACTGCTTAATTTTTATTAAAAAAATAACCAGAAAATTGACTCGGGTCACGCTATTGTGTTGGATCATTATAACGAGATACATCATATAGTCCCAAACGCTAAGGACCAGATGTAAAATAATGTCAAGTTGGTACGTTTTACTATCTCGGAAGCGTCATCTCCAAATTTATAAATTTTTTAGTTAATTGAAAATGAAGTGCTTGAGTTGCATTATTGGATATTTCGCATAAAATTACTAATATTATACAGGGAAATTGGTTTTCTCCGAATCAACCTAAAAACGTAAGAGGAGCAAAATTCAATAAATAAAGTAATTAAAAATTTTGGTTCTGTTTTTATGATTTTGTTTTATTTGAAGTGTACAAAAGAAAGTGTTGTTTTTTCTGTGAATTAATTAATTTCGCTAAGAGCTCTGAAAAAATTGTATGGCTTCAAATTCTATACCGTTTGATTTGGTATATGTTTTTTCGAGTTTTATCTCATATTCATTTTATAAGAGACCGAACTATTTCAATGAAAAAAGTATGCAACTTATTTTTTTTACTAAGCCAAGGCAAATTAATATTAATACAAGTCGTGTTAAGAGCACAGTATTTTTTTACGTATGAACTCAACTTGCAAACAGTAAGAATAGCAAACTCCATATAGAAAAACACAACTTTCGTAGACCTAAATTTATGTGAATTCCTTCTTGCTGTTTGAAAAAGTACTAGTAAACCTTGGCATTGTTATGTTAAACAAAATGGGTAAATCGATGGCTTCAGAAATTGGAATTAAAATTGCAAAATTAAAACTATTGATTAAAAAAGTTAGTAATAAGTAGTTATAGTTTAGTATTAATGGTTTGGTAACAAAAAAGGAACCAAAACTGAAATAAAGCTAAAAACTAAAATTGTTAATGTATAGAAAACTTAAAAAACTGACATAATTGTAAAAAACTTGTTCTTTTAAAAAACTTTTCATTACTTAAAAAAACTGCGAAAATCAGTGAAAACTGCACATTTGGCAACGCTGTATTTAGCATAAATACACTAACCCATTCTCTACAATGATGAGCAATCGGGAAACATTTGCAATGTTTTCTCTTAAAACTTTTCCATTTTGTTCCTTTCTTTTCTAGCAGCGTACATTTAAGTTAATGTACATTTTGTGTACACAAGCACAAACAATACAAAACTAAATGGGACTATCATTCTCGTTATTTCTGTTTTGTTTTACACTTTGAAAAATACAAAACAACACGAAACCAAACGTTTCGTTTAGTGTATTTTCCTACTCTGGTTAATTCCGAAATATAAATTTTATTGTAAGAATAATTTGAGAGTAGAAAGCTGAATAAATATTCTCTGAACAACAAGGTAACATATTCTTCTAGTAGATTTCAATTCCCGAGATTCACGACGAAAATTCTAAAAAATCGGGAATTGAAATATTACTTTATTTCCTGGGAATATATTCCCAGCTCTGTAGCATAATTATAGCATCACACAAACAAAATTCACCCTAAAAAATAGAAATTAACCCAAAATGAATACTTTGTAAAGGTTAGAAACTTCTTTAAAGAAATATATTTACAATATATATTCCCAGGGATCGTGACAATTATGGAATTTACAGTGTTATTCTCAAACCAATTATAACAAAACATTTTTTTATAGTAAATACGTTCGTGACAATAGTCACAAATACCTATTCTGGATTTCAAATAATTTTTTTTGTATTAATTTCTAATGATAGTTATCCTGTACACAACAGCACACTACAATAAAAGTTTATTTTAAAAATTCAGCAAAAAATTTACTTTTTCTGATAAATTTAAAACGGAACATCTATTTTTGCAGTCTCCAATAGAAATCATTCATATATTGCAACAAATTAGAAGATATTCACATTTGATGCATTTAAAAAAATATATTTGAAAAAATTTTATTTAACCGTTTGTTACCCAAAGTTTAAATATATTTCGTATATACCTAATTGATAAATTATAGAAGATATTTACACGAACAAGAAAATCATTTCAAACCAGGCTAATATAATGTGGTACAAGCATCAATGATCTCCAGCAAACTCTCTTCATTCTAAATATTGAAGTCCACATATCGTCCCTATTAGAATCCTGGGATTTTTCGGGATTGAGAAAACCCGAATCCCGGGCTTTGTTGAAAAAACCCGGGAGACCCGAACTATTTAAAATACGTTTTTTAATTAAAATTACTATACAAAAAACTCATAATGTAAAGTAACACTAATATATATATATATATATATATATATATATATATAATATATATATATATATATATAATATATATACATATATATATATATATATATATATATATATATATATATATATTATATATATATACATATATATATATATATATATATATATATATATATATATATATATATATATATATATATATATATATATATATATATATATATATATATATATATATATATATATATATATATATATATATATATATATATATATATATATATATATATATATATATATATATATATATATATATATATATATATATATATATATATATATATATATATATATATATATATATATATATATATATATATATATATATATATATATATATATATATATATATATATATATATATATATATATATATATATATATATATATATATATATATATATATATATATATATATATATATATATATATATATATATATATATATATATATATATAATATATATATATATATATATATATATATATATATATATATATATATATATATATATATATATATATATATATATATATAATATATATATATATATATATATATATATATATATATATATATATATATATATATATATATATATATATATATATATATATATATATATATATATATATATATATATATATATATATATATATATATATATATATATATATATATATATATATATATATATATATATATATATATATATATATATATATATATATATATATATATATATATATATATATATATATATATATATATATATATATATATATATATATATATATATATATATATATATATATATATATATATATATATATATATATATATATATATATATATATATATATATATATATATATATATATATATATATATATATATATATATATATATATATATATATATATATATATATATATATATATATATATATATATATATATATATATATATATATATATATATATATATATATATATATATATATATATATATATATATATATATATATATATATATATATATATATATATATATATATATATATATATATATATATATATATATATATATATATATATATTAGTGTTACTTTACATTATCTGAAATCAAGTACTTAAATATTGATTTAAGTCGGAATATTCAAGTGCAAAATATTTAATTGTAGCTTGATTATCCTTTATTTATTTTAAGTACGAATATGTTTATAAACTTTATACACAGTCGTAATCGTACTAAAATTGTAATAATTAGTCCATCCACTGCTAGACGAAATATTAGGGTTTAACGGTCGCTTCTTTAGATGTCTTACGTATCTCGTGTTCGGCTGAGAGTAAAAGTGTCTCTCCTTCTCAGCCGAGAGTGGCCTCTAAAGGTAATAATGTTTCGGGCTAGGGGATTCTGGTGCAACTCAAGATTTTTTATGTATCTTGTCACGTGTTTAGAAAACACTGTCTTAACCAGCGGCACATATAAATCTTTATGAATTCGCTTGTTTCTAACAATGATGTTGCGGACTATGGGATTAGAGCTTTTTTATATATTTTGTCACATGTATTGAAAGCACAGTCTTTACTAATGGAACACCTAGATCTTTATGAATACACTGGTTTCTGACATACCAAGAATTTTATTTTATCGCCCTTGAATTTTCCCTATATTTGATGCAGAAGCGGTACCCCATAGCTAACGTGACCAGACGGTTTTTCCAAAAAGCGGGACAAGAACGACTGAAAGGCGGGATTCTGAAGAAAAATACGACAAAAAAGCGGGATTTTATAAAATTTCTTGTAGAAAGCGGGATGATGTAAAAACACTCCATTTCTATGATAATACGAGTATACACATGATTTCTTTTATATATATGCAACTATACAGTTCCATATCGTTACTTTAAATGCAAAATCACGTAACTAATAAATAATTCAAAATCGCATTGCTATTTAATTACTGCGTATTACATCGAGGCGCATGCCCGTACAAAGTTTCAATCCTTTCTCATATAAATCAACGAAATTAAAAACGAAGAAAGAAACTTAACTTCAGGAACTTGAAGTGCATACATATTTCATTTAATTTTTTCTCCTATAAAATTAAAAAAGTATAGGAAGATCATAAAAACTTAAAAACGTGCTTTTTTAGACGCTTTCTTTAAATCGTCATTTATAATTTCTCCGTTAGGACGAAACAAACATCTACTGATGAGCTCGCATTAGCACCCAACGAAATGCATGCATTTCATGAACTAACCCACAACTAATAAATATATGTATTTTTCAAATATGAAACAAAAATTTAGTAAATTGTTTTAAGCTTAAAGAACACATGAAACATAAACTCGTTTAGATCAAACAAAAATAAGAAAATTGTAAGCCAATAAGCGAAAAAGTCGGAAGTTATCTTTCCTATAAAATGGCTTAAATTCATTTTATAGTTAAAAGAATATTTCGCTACAGTGTTCTTGCTACTGTCGTTGGTAGTGTAGGTAAAGGGCTCTGATGAGAAACTTGATAGTCTCGAAATAGCTGTCACTTCAACCTTCCGTACATCCAAAATTTTTCTTTGAATATTCAATATTTACATGCTTTAGAATTTCTTTCTTAAATAAAAAACAATTTGATCGAAAGATTAAATTGAAAATGAACTTAAGCCAAACTAATTAAATAACTTTCGATAAAAACCATACAGTTCGACTAAAAAAATCATAACTCAATTATTAAAACTCTAAAGGCACTTAGCTAAAACATGAATGTGTTCTGTTCCAAAAAAAAACAACTTGGGCAATATAAACATTCAAAAAATCTCAGCATTGAGAATATCGATGATATTCAACGCTGGTAAGACCGAAATGAAAAAAGCTTAAAATAGTTGAACATGCTAACAAAAGACAGTTCATTAATAGGTGCGACTCGCCGCGAGATGGCGACAGTCTGTTAATTGAGCTTACTAAAATTAGTAGGATTTTGTCTTTTCACTTATTACATGCTCTGAAAATTCCTTTTGCAATCAATATAATTTAATAGAAAATATTTAATATATATGAACTTAATCCTAAATAATTAACGGGCGTATGCATAACGAAAACTTGGTATGACGAAATTGAAACGATTTTAACGTGTTTTGATATAAAATTTTAATTTAAAAATCACTGGATTGTAGCCGAGACTTACGGGTATATTCTGTGATGATTTCCCATTTCAAAATATATGGAAAAACTTGGCAAGATCTGGTTCAATTTCATCACTCATGCTAACTTCATGCCAAGTTTTCGCTATGCATATGACCCTAAATATCTTTGAATTAGAAATTTTGAAGTAATGAGATTTGAAGACACGTCTAAAAATTAGTTGTTCTGGTTGAAAAAGGAGAAACACTGTCTTAACCCATTACTAAATACCGTAGGACCATATTGGCTTTAGAATGTAGTTGTATAGAAGAAGTTGAAAAATTGTCCAAATGTTTGTCAATAATTAAAAAAGTAGAATTATAAATTTTAAAACTCGAAAAAGCGGGAGAAAGCAGGATACAAATTCTAGGCTGGATCGAACTCTTAAAAGCGGGAATGTCTGGTCAGGTTACCCATAGCTGAATGCCATAACACCAAATTGGTTGATTATCGTGTTGTATAGGAGAAGTTTGTGTTGGTGTTTGTTGGCTTGATGATAGCCACAAATCACTTTTGCGCTCTTGTTGTTGTTGTTTATTTTCGTTGCTCGGGCATAACCTAGAAGTATCTGGCAAACGTCGTATTACATGTAGATTCTAGCCCGCTGTTTACTTGAATCAATCCCGCCGCGACTTGTATCAATCCTAATAGTGGAAGGCCAATGAACGCGGCATGCGGCAGCGATCAGCTGTTCCGTTTTCCGCTTAAAATTTTATTGGTAGGCAAATGAACGCGGCAAGAAAACGCGAAGAGATGCTAAAAATTATTACATAACCACTTTAAAATTAATTACATTAGTAATCAAAAAAATTTTGTTCTAATAAAAGCTAAATTGTATTGTTAAAAAACTAATTTTTTATTCAAATTGAATTTATTTTTCATATTGTGGTTGTCAAATCAATAAAATTTTGTACGACAATGTCGTTTCAAGTGGCAAAGAAAAAAAGTTGAACAAAATTCAACTTTACCACACGGCCGCTCCTACAGTATTGCCAAATGAAACTAATTACGATATGCCAAATATTTTGTTTGAATATTTTTTAAGTCAAACTAGACTTTTGCAAACTGGCAGTGCTCTCGCCGCCCGCTGCCGCGTACATTGGCCTTCCACTATAACTGCGTGCCTTAATCCGCCCGCCGCGTACTTGAATCAAGCCCGAATCAGGCTAACTTTTACTTATTAAATCCTGGAACAACAGACTTGAGAATTTATATTTTTACTACTTATAAAAATTTAATATCATTTAATAATTTCTCAATAAAAAAATGATTAAATTGTAAAAATTAAATTGAACGAACTTAAACCTGAATAATAAATTTCGTTCGATAAATGTATTATTTTTAATTACTTGTTTTAATTTAAAACTTATTTTTTCATTCCTAGTATTGAACTTAGTTCATCATGTTTGTAAACCAACGCCTTAGACCACTCAGCTAACTCAGTATAGTAAAAACGACAGCTAAATTACAGTATAAACAAGCAGCATGTAATACGACTTTTGTAGGCTATTAGTCAGCACTGCACCAACAGAATAACCTACTACAAAACAACAACAACATGCGATTGAAGCTGTCAACAAGCAAACAAATACCAACACACTACGACTCACAGAGGAAAAACACAATCTAGCGGCGGAAAACAAAAAAAAATAAATTATAGAATTTTTTTTCGGTTATATTTGTTTATTGTATCTTCAATAAAATTGAACTAACAATAAGTAATCAAATCTTAAAGGTAGAAACAGCGAACCGTACCGCACTGTTTTTTTAACCCATCTTGTACCACTACACGAAATCGTTTAGATATCTATATAAATTTTGGTGTGCTGGCTTCTTTCGACCTCCTGATCAGTAAAAAAAAAATATAATAAAAATCGTTTGGCAATGTTGGGCGTGGTCGACTGTTGCGAAAACGCAACGTTGGCTGATTACATGCAAATCACATTTCAAGTATTAATTAACCAAGTATTTTTTTTTATTTATTATTAGAATTTCAATTGAAGCATTTTAAAGCTAAAATACTGTTTTTAATTATTAGTAAAATCTAACTTAAATTGCTATTGAATATTTGCGTAGTATTTTTCAAAGCACTTTGGATGCAATGTCACATTACATTTTTTATACTGATAAATAGTCTGCGAATGACATTCACTGCATCTCTTTCGTTTATTGTCTGGAGTTTTCCAAATGACGTGCTCACGAACATTACCACGAGGTAATTGGCTTGCATTTTCCGATTCATTAAGCTCGAAATCTTCCATAGGCTGTTCTTCATTACGGTTTTCTTGAAATAGCAGTAACTTGGTAGCTATTTCATACTTAAATTCTTTTTGTGATAGCTATTTGGTTCCTTCGGCTTTAGCAATAAGACAGTGGATTTTCCAAGCATTTACAGTAGTACTGTTAATTGCATTCGTCCATAAGGGCCACCACCATTTTTTTCCACGAACTGCAATACGGTAATTATATACAGCATTATCGTGTAAGTCTACGCCCCCCATATGCTTATTGTAGTCATTAATAAGATGGGGCTGTTGAACTGGAACCTAAAAAATTATACAGTGTAAGTTTCGACCCTATAAATGTGAAACCAAAATTTACCATCTTTTTTTATCTTTTGAATAACGGCTAGTATAAACCTCTAGTATAAACTTCTGAATTGTCCTGCCAGCGAAAAACGAATAACTTGTTGTTTTTTTCAATGCAGTAATCATACTCATGTTTTTTTAGAGACCGACCTGTAGCAAGGATATCGTTTGCTCCTCTAAGGCGGTTAGATATTGCCGTTCCAGTTGCACGAAGCTTCCTTTCACTTAATAAGCAGAACAAGTATTACGACGAAAAAAAGTTGTCGAAATATACCGCATGATTTTCCGGACTTAAAACCGATTCCAACAGCTTTAAAACTACAGAAGCTCCTAAGCCAACGTTTTTGTCGTATGGTGAAGCTGCGCCAGCATATGGATTAGCCTCAAACAAATATCCAGTATCTGAACAAAGACACCAGTACTTAAAACCAAAGCGTATTGGTTTACCGCGAATAAACATTTTGCAGTTATGTCCGCCAAAATAAGGAATCATTTGCTCGTCTATTGACAAATACGTTGCAAATATACCAAACTGCTTACACTTCCGATTTAATGCATCAATCAGTGGACGCACTTTAGCGAATCTATCAGAAACGTCCATATCATTGTTGTCCATCATGTGTAATATATTTTTTACTTATTGAAACATTTGACGTGATAGAGATTGCTTGACGATGGGCACACCCAATGTAGGTTGGGAGGACCAGTAATGTTGAATGTGGGGAACAGTATGATAACCTGACAAAATAAGTATACCTATGAAACGGTACAAATGCTCTTTAGTAATTTGCACTGATATGTTCTTCTGATTAGCATAAGTATTGGAATGTTTCAAAAGCATATCCATAATTTCTTTATCAAAATATTGTAGGAATAACTCCACAGGCGACTTTCCACCTACATTTACAAGTTTTAAAAATAATGACATATACGAAGATATATTCCATAGAGACTTACTCATTAGTTCCACAATTTTTTCTGAAGTGGTGCGCTAGAAGATTCGTCTGGACATTCAAAGTTAAAGTTGATCCGTTTTGATTTCGTCCATTTCGGAACACCGAACTTTATTTCTTGGGTATATTTCGACGTGTAGAAGTTACCTCGTCTTCAGTTTTATTGTCGGAAATTGGTGCAGCAAAATCATCTAACTTTGAATCATATTCAACTTCAATTTCACCACAAACTTCCGAATTAGCTAGAATTTCCTTCACTAGCTCTCCATCATCTACATCCTCTTCATCAGTAACTTCACCCACATTAGGTGGCGGAATGAAGACCATTTGAGTATTTTTATTTATCTCAATTTCACTTTCTTGATCACTATCATTGCACTGAGATATAAAATTTTCGATTTCTCTCTGAGTTAAAAATTTTTTAACGGACATTATGACCACGAATTCAATAACAAGCTTTATTTTTAGTACAACCTCTTTGCGTAAAATTTAATTTCAAATGGCAATTGCTTGAATAAAATTTAAAAATATTGACAACTAGCTATGAGCATATGTATGAATGTGTTCGTGTTAAAACATTGGTGCATACATCGATGCCTGTAAGAAAAGTCGTTACTAAAACAACAAAAACCAAAGCAAGATAGAAAAAATCTAACAACATAGCAACAATATAATTATAAAGTAAACCAAATATACATCATAAATAAAGTTTCATTCAAGAAATAAATAACAAACCAAATTAGTGAGAAAATCTCTGTTGCATCAGTAGTGTACGTTGGAGAAAAACAGAAAAGCGATTTGGATGCTATCAGCCACTGTTGCGTTTTCGCAACAGTCATATTCAAAAGGTTCTGCTGACTAAATAGGATTATATTTCCGATTATGTAATTTTTAAAAACATTTTTCAATCCTTTCGCAAGCTATATTTAAGAGCAAAAAAAAATTTTTTTGTTAATATATATTTTATGCCGTTTTTGAAAAATCATTTTTTTAGACTGTTTTAAAAGCTTCTAGAACTCAATGAATTAAATGAGGTGTTTTATATTTAAGGTCAGTGTGGAATAGTAAATTCCCTAAACTAACGAAAAAATAACTAAACCATTCAAATCAAATAGTTTAAACTAGTTTTATATGCACCCAAAGATGGTGGTGCGAAAACGCAACGGCGGTACAAAATGGGTTAAGAAAACGTGTCAGCTTTTCGTATATGGCATGGGAAAACAAATACAAGAGCTTATAGAAACTAAATGTCACGTTGCCGAAACGTCTCAACCTGTATAAAATAGAAAACCTAACGTTTTTAAAGCGGCCTTCAGACTATTAGATTTTGTATTAATACTTATTAAAAACTCAAATCTTAAGTAAAAATCCATTAGTGTGAAAACAAATTGTTATGACTTGTCAAATAATACGTAAAGAAATTTTACAGTATTATGGTATTCGTAATTTTTAGAAAATTGAAACAATCACATTTTTCATTTTATCAGGGCTGTCTTTTGCACAAACAAACATAGGAATAACAAAAACAGTTGTGTATTTGTTTGTCGGCTTAAATAGAGAGAAAGAAGTACGAAAAAATTTGCTTTATTGCAAATTATTTACGTTACGTTTTATTTGTAATGTGATAGTGTAGAAACAAAATGTAATGAAAGAATTTTCTTTAAGATTTTTTGACAGTCAGACTGATTTTGATTTGATTTTCGTCTTGCATAATCTAATAAATATCTCAAAGCTTGTATTACAATGTGAAAGGGCCTTAAGTGACAGTTGTAAAGCACTGATGGGTTACTTGTATGCTAAATGGAATGGGGGTTCTGTTTTTTGGTACTTTTGGTAATAATAATATCTGTGTGGGAAAACAACTTAAAGTAATACATATTTATGTTTGTACATAAATATAGATATGTTACATGTAGCATATAATAAAGAAGCACAATCGTCACATAAAATGCAAAAAGGCATATCATCGTTTTTAAGCATTTTTCAGGAGATATAAAAAACTTAATAAAAATTAAACTATGTATTGTGATTTCAACAAAAATTTTCATCATAGTATCACTAATTCAGACTTTCTATAATCACATAGTTTTTTTTCAAGTTTTTTATCTCTCCTGAAAAATTATTTAAGATTATATGGCTATTTGCATTTTATATGACGATATATACATGTAGAATATAAATGTGAGATAGGTAAAAGTATGTAAATGGCTTCAAACAATTTTTTGTGTATGCACATATAAACAAGAATTTCATTTGTTACATACCCTGCAGACAAAGTAACTGGTATGTAGTTGGAACTATACTAGTTGCTTCAGACTAGTTGCCTACCTATCCTTTTTTCATATATCGAACTATCGATTTTAACATTAGGTTGTCATAGGAGACCAACTAGTTCATTTGTATCCAGTTATATCCCAGTTGGAATCCTAGTTATAGTAAACTAGTGCGCTTACTAGTGCTTTTATTAAGAGTTTTGTAACTCTTAAAAAATCTTTGGCTCAACCGGGGTACGAACACACATTCATCATACTTTAAGGCAAGTACTCTACCCACTGAGCCACATTCTACTTATTTTTTTAATAGCTAAAAATATGTTTTATATAAAATCGTATACCTGAAAATTTTTTCCCTTTTTGGCTAGTATCGTTACTAGTCTCGATACAACTAGTAAAATGATTGTCCTTTTTGACCAGTAACGTTACTAGTCTTGTTACAACTAGTAATATGACTGTCGTTTTTTGAGTACTATCATTACAACTAGTAATATGACTGTCCCAAAGCGTTACTAGTTGTCACTTTAGCTGCTGGGTATTCGCATATTTATGTAATTATATATGTATGTATGTATACACAAATACATATTAATTTGTTGTAAATATATAATATACACATAGTTTTATATATATACACCAAATACAGTTTTAGTACCATCTACATCTTTTTGGTACTTTTTCTTCGCATCAGTCACCATTTGAACATTTTTAATTCCCATCACTGTTTTGTGAACAGCTGTTTCTTTTTCATATTAAAGCGTAGTATGCAGCTCTGCCTGCAATTCAGGCTGCCATAAGAAGTATGTGTAAAAAAACAAACTGAAATTCAGGATGGTAAATTCCTCAAAGAAATTTCCGTTTACTAGTACGCAGTTCCAAAAGAAAAGTACACGGAATTTTGGCATTTATTGTCTATTACAGGCATGTTATAACAATAAGTGGAGATTTTTTTCCGTCAACTGAAACAAAAATTAATGTTCAGACAAATGTTTGGTCACGGAATTTTTGACATTTCTAATTTTTCGTACATTGTAACTAATTTTTAGTGTTTTTGTGTGTTGTAAATTAAAAAATATATAAATTTGTGTGTATGCAAACAAAACTCTACCCGATTATTTTTCCGTGTAGAAATAAATGCAAAACTCCAAACCAGAATTTCAGTGAGAACTACATACTACGCTTAAAACAACAAAATAAAGTAAAACATACGCACGTTTTTAAACGTTCTATAAGTGTACAAACGTACTAACAGTACGGCACGGTACGGTAGCGGTAATGCAACGGTTGGCTAACGGAGCCTTAACTATAAAATTTTAATTTTTAAGTCTAGCGAATGCCAGACAAAATATGTATTGGTTTCAGCGGTTGTTTCTTTGGTTGTATACGTCTCTCGTGTTCGGCTGAGAGCAAGTGTTCGTCCTTCTCAGCTGAGTGTGGCCTCTAAAGTTAATGATGTTTCGGGCTAGGGGATTTGGGTGCACCTCAAGTTTTTTATGTATATTGTAACGTGTTTAGAAAACACTGTCTTAACCAGCGGCACATCTAAATCTTTATGAATTCGCTTGTTTCTGATACACTGTAATCGTATGGAGTATTTTATTTTGTCGCCTTTGCATTTTTTCTACATTTGATGCCGAGGCAGTGCCCCTTAACTGAATACCGTAGGACCATATTGGCTTTAAAATTGAGTTGTATAGAAGAAGTTTGCAATCTAGGCTAAGAGTAGACTTCCTTCCAATGAGCCAATTCATTGAGCTGCTTTTAATTTCATTTGGGTCACCTTTGCATTTATGTGGGACTTCCATGTTAGACGACGATCAAGATGAGCACCGAGATATTTTACTTCAGTGTGTTGAGGTATAGTTTGGCTATTTATTTGTATAGGTGGGCAAGTTTCTCTGCACAATGTAAAAGTAATGTGTAGACATTCTTGTTCGTTACTTTTTACCCGTCATTGTTGTAGCCATGGTTCCAACTGGGGTATATAATCCTGCAGTTTGCGGCAAGCTTCTTGATAGGTTTTGTGAACACTTAGAAAAGCTGCATCATCAGCGAATGTTGATATGTGTATGTTACAGCTTACCATAAATAATTATAGAATTTAAAAAATTTTAACGCAGCATCAAGCGGACAAATCAGTTGATTTAAAAATAAAATTTTTTTTATCGATATGTTACCTGGTTCGGAAAACATGGCCCTTTTAATATTGAGGAAAAATTGGGTTGTAATTCTGTATTAATTTTTATTTAAAATTTGTTGCCGTATTGGATCGCTAATGATGGACGTTTGCGAACAAAGCAACTTTTTTTTAATAAAGTGTTATATCAGCTATTTTAAACGGCTTTACTTTACACATTTGCTATTTAAGTTAAGCATAAATGCAGAAAAAAAATTCGTTTTCAACTTTTCTAAATCTTTGTAGAGATACAAAAAAGTATACCCGAGAGTCCCTGAAAATTTAGCGGAATCTTAATGTAGATGTCATAGAGTAATATTGTTCCAAAAATTAGGTGCGGAAACTTGCGTATGCGACTTTTACATCAGTTTTTCTAACTATACACCTTTTTCAAATGTTCCTACTAGTTCCTTCTTTTATATGATTTTGTTGTAATTTGCTTCCGAAACCAGTTATTATTAAATTAAAATACCAATGAAGTAGTCGTTTTCAATTTTAAGAAAAATTTTTAATGCATTTTGAAATTTGAATGCACTTTGAATATTGTTTTTTAAAGCATTTTGAATTTTTAAAATTGGCGGCATATAGCAATATATAGCGCCCAGTTAAGAATTTTATTGGTAAAATTGGTCTTATACAACAACACATATCACCCACTGTGTTAAAACAGGTGACTTATTTTGTACGGACCTTAAATCCTGCATCCTGCCTATAATTCATCCATACATTTTTTGTCGATAAGACTAATAATTTGGTAGTTATAAGATGTCCGACGACTGAAGAATTTGATCGGTAAACTTGGTCTTATATAACAGCATATAGCGCAAACTGTGTTAAAAATAGCTACCTAACTTTTAACACACCTTGTAGTCTTCATCCTTCCCTATAATTCATCCTTACATTTTTTGTGGATCAGACTGTTCGTTCGAAAGATATGATTTTTCCGCCGCTAAGTTGGCCTTTTTCCCAGTGTGCGACTTTGTAAAAAGTTTATACTAATAGTAGTACTTGAAATAAGAATTTTTCTACACGATTTAAGATGTTACGTGATTATCCCGTTTTCGGCTTGATTAAAGTACATTTTAGTGTATTTCGTACTTAAATTTTTGACTGCGACTCGTAATCAAAGTAAGTAGAAAATACTTGAATTTAGTACGGCGTTTTTCTTTCTGTGTAGGCATGATATCAAAAACTGATTACTAAACAATTGTAGCTTCTTTTTGAAATATGGAGCTGACATCCTCAATGAAATGAAACTTTCTTGAATTCAACGATTCTTGAATTTTTGATTCAACTTTATTATCCTGCAATGGTTTTAACATTTTTTAGTTACACACTTACATACAGACATCTAAAATCAAAATATTAAATTTAGGTATCTCATTTGTACACTAAAGAGCATAACCATCTACTGAGTCGATTAGAAGCCATTAAATAAAATAAGTAACAAATTTTAAGTTAAATGGTTTTATTGTAATGAATCATAATAATGATGCAGATAATGCACTAAAAGCTGAAAAATAATTTCGTAGTACCAGGTACCAGCTACCACACCAACATAGGGCATTGATCAGACTAAAATAAAATCGGGGTGAGTAGAGTGGTATCAGCTACACAGTACCTTGTACTACGTAACTATTTTTTAGCTTTCAGTGCATTATATGCATCATTATTACTTGTTTTATTTTTAAGCTTTTTAGTTTTTTTACTTCATGTCTAAACCCTATGATCTGGCATTTTGTTTCGGAGTGTACCTTGGATTTGGACTATTTTTTTGTGGTGTACTGTATTATAGTAGCCAAGCTAGGGTCTCCAGATCGAAATAGTACGCTCGCTTGACATATGATTAAAATCAGCTTGATTTTCAAAGAGAACTTGACAGATTAAAACGTGTAAAACAAACCAAACAAGGTCAATAACAAAATATTTCCTGAGGCAGAACAACGTTTTCTTGTAAGAAACATGAAATATAACTCCTTCTTAATTAAGTGCTCTAAAGCTAGCTTCTATTGGCTGAAAGTGGCTTTAATAAGATAACAAGCTCATCAACAATAAGAAACGTACTTCAGAGAGTTGGATTAAATTATAGATGATCTAGACAAAACCCGCTTATTAGTAAGCGTAATCAAACCATGCGACTAAAATTTGCAAAAGAATGTGAAAATAAAAATTTTTCTCGTTGGAGAAACGTTATGTTCACCGACGAAAGCAAATTTAACGTATTTGGTTCGGATTGTAAGCCCATAATATGGAGGTGATAGAATTCCGAAATACATTCGAATAACTTGAAACCGACAGCAAACCATAGAGGTAATTCAGTGATGGTCTTGAGCTCAGTTTCTGCAGTAGGACCAGGGTATTTGCATTATTTTGACAAAATTATAGATCAAAATGTTTATTCAGAGATTTTACAAGAAAACTTGCCGATTCATTTAATCGGGTTTCTGCTTAATCGGTTAATCGCTCGATTAATTAATCGAGGTTTTGGCTTAATCGGCTAATAATCGGCTGATTGCGGTTAACCGATTAATGAAGTTTTTTCATTAATCAAGTAATTTTAGCAAATAAAATTACATAAATTATCTTTTATTTTAATTTATTAGTAAAAAACAATAACATAACAAACAACAATTCTTGAACTTAATCAAGCAAAAAAAAATCATAAATACATATGTATTCATTGAAAAATTAACAAGTTTGTGAAATCGTTATATCAGTTATTTCAATAGTTTAAGGAGATCTTCTAAAACAATCTTTTAGAAAAATAATTTCTTTAGTTTTAATAAAATTTGGCTTGAAAAAATCTTTTCATTTATCGTAGATGTTGAAGAAATCGAAAGCAATCCATAATACAAAACATCTAGTTTCTCAGTCCTTTTCCTGGATTTCTCTAAACTTATAAAATTTTCCATTATGCCATTAGAGTCCTGTTTTAATTTTTTTTCAAATTCTCAACACTTCTAATTGTTTCGATTAATTCTGTTAAAGCATTTCTTGTATTACTACACAGAAAAAAATACTGCCAAATTTTTTCCAATTAACTGTTTGCTCAATAATAAATTAGTTTCTAAATAATTTTTTGTTAAGTAAATGATTTATTTTGACAATTATTCTGTAATTTGAAAAAGTACTGCCCGCACATTTGATAGCCAAATAGTTAAAATTATTATATATTAAATGCATATAAAAAAATAGAAGATTTTGTTTTATGTTTGAAAATCTTTCAGTATGCAACACTTGACTGAGCAAAATGAGAACTTTCTGCTTTTATTTTCAAGGTGGATTTATACAGGTGATATTATAAGCCCAGCTCTACTTTTTTTCCGCAAATTAGATGCTCGAATGTCAAAATTTGTATACGTTGACATAGGTGCTGAGATGTCAAATTTTATTGTAATGTTGTAGTTGTTTTAGAATCAACACCACCAGATAAATATAATTCACCTTGTCTTATTCTCTTGCTAAACAAATACAACATATGTATGCATATGTACATACTCAACAACAAGCAGCATACTTAACAAGAAACACCTACATACTAGAGGTGGAAAATTATCGATGTTTAATTTTTTGTATGACTATCGATGGTTTTATTCGTCAATCGATTATTATTTAAAAACAATCGATATTTTTTTTCCGCTATCGATAGTAAATGATCCATACTATTGTTGTGCTAGACATGTTTTTCAACGCTCGGTTAGTTAAATTGGATTTAAAAATCATTGAAGTCACGACATTTTTCTTATATTGAAATGTTACAAGGAGTTTAGTTTTGTTATATATTGAACTAAGAAATAAAGTTCTCTTTTGTTTCAGAACCGGTTTTATTAACATTTTTACACACATATTTAATGCTTTTTCTAAGAACTATAAAACTTTGATAGTATCACGATAGTATCGTCGATATATCGATAGTTTTTCTAACTTTTGATAGTTTAAAATCGTTATATCGATATATTTTTTCAAAATATCGAAAAATTTCGATAGTGACACTATCGATAGTTTTCCACCTCTACTACATACATAGATAGGTACATACTTAGCACCAAACTTACGATCAGGGCTGCCAGCTTAGGGGTTCTTACCCCATATAAGGCTAATAGTCATCACAAAAAGTGATGCAAATTTTCCTTTCGTGTTTGGGGTTTCCATTGGGCATATTTCAGAAATACAATGGGGGTTTTTGAGGAAATTCCTTAAAAGTTTCTTTCCTTTGATCTATATTACTAAATATATATAACTAAATTTTGAGTTTAGTATTAACTTCATGTCAATATTTTTCTTGTTAACGGCTCTAATTCCTCCACTACGACAAAAAGAAGTAGACTGCATGTTTCTCCAGAATAGATTTTGTTAAAAAGAGTAGACTTATTGAGTTCATGTGGTTCACTTTGGAAATAACTTAATATGTTTTAAGAATATTTTTTTTAGCAAGTGGTTTCAAAAATATTTTATATATTTGTTTTTGATCAGTTTTTGCTTTTTGGATAAATCTTTTTGTTTTGGAGAAGTTTTTTTATTTGTTCGCATGATCTTTTAAATACTTTAAAATAAAAAATAGGCAAAAAGATAGAAACATTTTATATTAATAGCACTCAGCATGAATTTGCATCTTTTTTTCTTTAACAAGCTCGGCCCCCTACTGGTAAAGATAATTCCAGTAAGCTTATTTCAATTTAGTAAAGTTAACGCTCGTATTCGCGATTTAACATTTATATGTTAAAATACTGTAAAACCATATTTTTGTAATTTTGCAAAAATGTTCAAATTTAAATCGGTTAAACAAACACAACAGAACACGACGCTGTGTTTTTTTTTTCGAAAAATTTACTTATTTCCAGTTTTAGTCATCTAAATTCTATTAAACTTACATAAAACAAAATAGCACTGTAACTTCACTCGCCAGAAATCGTTTTTAGCAAAAAAAAAATTTTTTTTAAATATTTTTTCCTAAAAACATTTTTAATTTTGGCGAATAAAGTCATAGAATCTCTTAATGTTGTACATACATAATCAAATTAGCTAAATTTTAATTTGAAAATCATCCTAAAAGTATTAAAAATCGTTTTTATGGTAATTTACTACGAAAAATTTAAGTCGCTAATATAGCGAATACGAACGAACTTTTGCTTCGAAAAACGGCTAACGCCATTGAATTCAGGGAAATTAATTAACTTTACCAGTAGGGAGCCCAACTTTCGAAATTTTGCGTTATACATAGTGTAATTTGTTAAAAAAAACTTTAAAATTTTCAGCCGTATGTGAACTTTCGTAACACTTTATATGTGATAAAAATTATGTCCTGATACATAATATAAAAGTGCGTGAATAATATAGACTAAATTTGCATGTTCAAATATTTCATGAAACATTTTTATTTGCTTCTTGCAACTGTAGAGATGCAAATGGTGTAAAGAAACTTGAAAAGAATCATCTAAACATTCATTTCACACCACTTTTTCTACCTAAATTTCTTCCCTGACCATAATAAAGTTCCACGCATAAACTATTTCATAAACTATTTCATCGTTTAAACTTAAAAATAAAAAAATCTTTTTTTAACGAGGATTTTCTAGGGGATTTCCTTTTAACAGGGGATTTTTTGGGTAAATGTTTTTTACAATTTGGGGAGCGTGATAAAAAAGACCTGGCAGCCCTGCTTACGATCAACGCACAACCGTATAAATTTATGTATATGTAGAGTAAGTTCATATGAACTTCTTGCTATCTCCAACAGTGTATTTGGTAGAGTGACTGGTGCGTTGGATTTCAAAACAGAAGGTACTTAGTTCGATACTAGTTGGAAGTTAAAATAACACACAGTAGTAAGGAGAAATATAAAATAAAATAAACAACTATTGAAAAGAATCAATCGATAGATAAATAAATAAAGTCAAAACAAAATAAGTAGCATAAAGTTTCTCCTAATAAAATTTTTATTTTTATTCATTTCAAGTAAACTTATTGTTGAATATCCTATTATATCAAAATATTTTTATTTATTAATAAAAAAAATGTATGCTTTTACGATTTTTATTATTAATATAGCGAATTTCTTCATCACAGGAAATTTGAAAAAAAAAATATTTGAATATCGGGATTTTTGTTATCAAATATGAAACTTATTTTTTCTGTGTATCGATAGTTTCTTCTGTTGTAAGGTCATCTAATTCATAGCGAAAAAAATGATTATTTCCGAATTCCTTAATTTCCGTTTTTGTATTGTATTTTAAAACACTGTTGCTAGAAGGAAATGTTCCTGAGTGGAGGTATAAAATAACTGAATTCGTCTCTCATTAAATCTAATCCTTGTATGTTTAATTATGTTTGTTTGTATGAAAAGTAATTTCTAAACACATACATTTTCTATATGAGACGAAACAAATAATTAAACACACAAAAAATACGTTATAATACTACAAAATACGAAAAAATTTATTACGTCGGTTGATCGGTTAATCGACTGAAATTAACCGGTTTAGCCGTTAATCGAAAAAAAGCCAATTTTATATTAACCGGTCAGTTAATCGGGTAGTAATTAACCGGTTAACCGATTAACGGTTAGCCGAATGAATACCCCAGTAAATATCCTTAACACAAGGCCCACAATGCAAGCTCATGGCTGCTACATAATATTCCCCATGTCATGGAAACACTAAGGATAATTTATGATATTATCTCAATAAAAAAGACTAGGAGCGCATGGTTTCTTTCAAATCTGAGCCAAAATAGGGTCACATTAGAAGAATGGGAAAAATACTAGATGCTTACTATCAAAAATTAGTTGTATCCATTCCCAAGAGACGCCAAATAGTTATAAAAAACAAGAGATTTAAGTTGTAAGCAGTTTTGGCACTTGTACACTGAAATATTTTTTCCAGGTACGGTAACGGTTATGTTTTATTTTAAAATTACTTTGTAATCATTATTTCATGAGTTTTGTTTTGCGCTTAAAAAATAAAAGTTATTTCTTGAGTTTTATTCATTCCTCAGAAAATAAAAATTATTTTTTGTGTTTTATTTATTCCTCAGGAATTAAAATTTTTCTGGGTTTTGTTTTTTGCTTAGAAAATAACGTTTACTTTTTGCTTAACCAAAGTTAATTTTTAAACTGCATAAAATATAAAAGACTAATTTAATTTAACAAATAATAGTTTTTGCAAGAATTTTTATTTATTTATTTTTGCAAAAACTCTTATTTGTTAAATAAAATCCATTTTGTAATATTTTATCCAGTTTAAAAATTACTTTTTTTAAGCAAAAAAATAAAATTAAAGAAGTAACTGTTATTTTCTAAGCAAAAAATTAAACTCAAAGAATAATTTTTGTTGGCGTCACGGCATAAAACACAGTGTGTCACCGTGTAACCCCATGTGTTATCGGGATTTAGCTGCCGATATCGATGTTTTGCGTCGGCGCCAACGGATCTTAGCCGGCCTTGCGTGGTAACAAAACGATTTTGTTCACTCGTTAAATTAAGCTGGTCCGAAGCAAAGGTAATCGGTGGCAAATTAAAATAAAAAACTTTTTTGTATTAAACTTAAAACTAATTGTGAACCAAAAAGTGTAACCTAACAGAGGGGCAGTAAAGCCGAAGGGCTTTAAATAAAGAAAAACAAAGGCCAGAAACAAAAGAAAGGAGTTTGTTTTTGCTAAAGGGAAGAAGGGAGGGAAGAGCAACCAACCACCTGAACAAAGGAAAATCTCCACCAACGAGCTACAAGGTAATATTTTGGTCCGTCTACCGGGAATAGTTGAACAGGTACGTGGATTTAATTATATTGTGGCAAATTATATACGGTGGTACACTGTGTCTCAATATTTGTGGCTCAGTGAAAGTGAGGTTAGGAAACCTGAAGTAAAAATCACAGGGAATATAATTAATTATCAACAATTTACGTCCCGTTACACTGCAAGTTGTTATTGTTGCCCTCGCCATACAAAGTTTCGGCATCCATCTTGTTATTGTTGCCCTCGATATACAAAGGTTCGACAGCCATCTTTTTTTTAATTAAGTTTTTACGCGCCATTACCTGCCATTTTTTTTAGTTTCTTGAAAATTTCTCTAATTTGCACCTAAATTTGTAAGACATTTTAAACAACGAAAAACAATACAAAAAAATGTCACTCTTTGAGAAATACATTCTTGCCTCGGATGAACTGGTGGCTTTAGAAGCCAGCCTTGTGGAGGAAAATATGTTAGCTTATTTAGAAGAGGCGTTCGAATTTGCGAAAAATGAAATAGATCAGGCATGGAACAAATGTAAGAAGCTTTATGAAGAGTGTTCCGTAGACACTGAAGAAAAGAAAAAAGAGTTGCTAACAGTGCAAACCAAACACCCTCAAATTAGAAAATGCTATATGCGTTGTTTGAACTTGATTTCCAAAGCTAGACAAACAGTGAGTAAAAATGAAAAGAAAAATAAGGAAGCAGAGAGTCCCAATCCAGGTAGCTCGATAGCAGTACCTCCTTGTGATACAGGTGTTTTTCATGGGGACGACGTTTCGTGGCCCACATTTAGGGACATGTTTACGGCAATTTATATAAATAATAACAGACTTACCCCAGTTGAGAAATTATTCTACCTCTTTAGATAAACAGATGGTGAAGCGCGTGACATAAATAGAAACGCGGCTCTAACTAATCAGAATTTCGACTTAGCGTGGAATAATTAAAAAAGTCAATACGAAAATAAGCGCGTGTTGATAAATGCTCAGCTGAAGGTACTTTTTAATTTGGCCCCCTGTTCACATGACTCAGCTTCAGAGATTAAAAGATTACAAAGAGAAATTAATAATTGTATATCGATATTAAAACTTTACGCAGTAAACATTATTTTCTTGGGATCCGATCTTTATGTTTTAATGTTCATCACGTCTTTCAGAAAATACTTTGCACCTTAGGGAGCAGTCAGTAAAAAATAAAACAGAGGTTCCCAAATGGGAAGAATTAAACTAATTTCTTAATGATAGATATCATGCATTAGAAAGTGTTTCAGACATAATAGCTTCTAATAATTCTGCCAGTGGTTCCCAAACTGCTTCGCAAAGCAATAGTAACCAGTCATATGCCAAGGTAAAACAACTTAAGTTACACCATACAAAAGTTACGCCCATGCAATGCAGCCTATGTAACTCAAATCAGAAAATTAGCTTGTGCCATAAATTTTTAAATATGGACTACAAAACTCGTGTTTCGACTTTGAAGAAATTTAATTTTTGTTTCAACTGTCTAACGACATGTCACTTATACAGTGAATGCAGTAGTCCAAATGCATGTTCCAAATGCAAAAGAAAGCACCATGCCCTAATACATAAAGATTTTGAGCCGAGAAATCAGAACCAATCGAGAAGCATCGAAAATCAAAATAGAGAGAATAGAAAACAGTCCACTAACTCGGTCGCTCCAGCTGAAGTGGTTCAATCTCATCACGCTTCGGTCGCAAAAAAAGTTATTCTAGCCACCGCCTGGGTAAATATTATGCATTTTGGTCCATCGTATAAGGTACGAGCCCTTATTGACCCTTGTTCAGATGAAAGTTTTATATCTGAAAAAATTCAAAAATTGTTGAAGTTGCCCACAACTGCAATTTCAGCCGAGGTTACAGGCTTAGGCGGAGATGTTATTAGCAAATCAACTAAGATGGCGGCTTTTGTAATACAATCAAAATTCTGCCAAAGTATCTCCCTCAAATTGCAAGCGTTAGTAGTTCCTCGCTTTACTGGTAAGGTACCCACGCACTCATTTCAGCCCTTGAACGGTTTTGAATTGCCAAAACTAAATTATGCAGATCCAAACTTTTTTGAAAGTAGTGAAGTAGATCTTTTATTAGGAGGTAATATGTACGCCCTTATTCTCCGTGGAGGAGTTCAGCATGGCGTTTTTGAGTCTCTAGTAGCTCAAGAAACAATTTTTGGCTGAATAGTAACCGGTCCGACCAGTAGTGTATCCCCACGAATTGTGACAAGGTCACACTTAATAAAAATCTCTATTGACGACCAGCTAGCAAAATTTTGGGAGTTAGAAGAAGTGTCTCGTAGACAGGTTTTATCAGAAGAGGATAAAATTTTTGAGGAGATCTATCGTTCTACTATCACTAGAGACTCTGCCCTTCAGAAGTAATGTTGCGTCGCTTGGTCCCAATAGGCACATTGCAGTAAATCAGTTTTTAACAAGTGAGAAGTTATTAACGCGCAACGCTGAGCGCAATGCACAATATGATGCGGTATTAAAAGAGTACGTAACTCTAGGGCATATGGAAAAATCGGAGAGTACCAGTGGCCCAAGTTACTATCTGCCCCATCATGGCGTCTTTAAGCCAGAAAGCACAACAACAAAATTGAGAGTGGTGTTTAATGCCCCTAGTACGACTCCTAGTGGCAAGAGTTTAAATGACATATTGTATACCGGCCAAACTCTGCAAGCTAAACTCGTGAACTTAATATTGAAATGGCGATTTTTTTGGTTCGTATTTAATTCCGACATTTCAAAACTGTACCGGCAAATTTGGATAGCACCGGAACATAGGTCCTTCCAAAAAATTGTTGTTCGTATTTCAGAAGGCGGCGACATTGAGGACTACAAACTCAAAACGGTTACTTTTGGATTAAATTGTGCCCCATACTTGGCCCTGAGAAGAATACTTCAATTGGCCTTTAGGCTCAAGAATTTTACGCGAGTTCATGTATGTTGCCGATGCCCTTGTGGGAGCACATTAAATTAATGACGCTTTGGTGGCACGTGACCAATTAATTGGTATCCTAGAAATGGGTGGCTTTGAGTTAAGAAAATGGACTTCTAACTCAAGAGAAATTTTAAAAGTCTGCCCCAACAGCATTTAGTCAACTCATCCTTTTTGTCCCTCGATGATAAAAGCACATCGAAAACACTAGGCATTCACTGGAATGCAGCAGAGGACATGTTTTTCTTTACGGCGGAAAAGTTTGAGATTAAACCGTCGTATACAAAAAGGGAGGTGTTATCCATTATTGCAAGGTTGTTCGATCCTGCAGGTTGGCTGGCTCCAGTAGTGATAACAGCAAAAATTTTAATTCAACAAATGTGGTTGGATAAAATAGAATGGGACTATAGGTTCGTCCAGTAGCTCTGCAAAAATTTAAAAATTTTGTCTCCAATTACGAAAAAATTTAAACAATAAAACTTCCACGTTGGATTTAATATTCACCTGGCTGTAATATTCAGTTTCATGGTTTATGTGACTCATCTGAGTTAGCGTATGCGGCATCGATTTATGTAAGGGTGAGCATAGATGAAAGAGTGTCGACAAAATTGCTCATATGCAAAACAAAAGTGGCTCCGGTAAAAAAGCCATCTTTACCACGTTTAGAGTTGTGCGGAGCAGTACTGTTAGCGAACCTAATCGAAAGCGTAATACCAGCTTTTGGACTTAACACGTATTCGTTATACTTGTGGTCCGACTCAACAATAGTTCTAGCTTGGCTACGGAAACCACCTTGCTGTTGGAAAACATTTATAGCAAATAGGGTAGCTACCATATTAGAAAAAATTGGCAAAAAAAATTGGTTTCATGTCTCTTCGAATGACAATCCAGCCGAT
>OY101451.1:45362464-45397464 GCA_956483635.1 Panzeria rudis | reverse complement strand
TTATTTTTTAACCTATGTATTAAACCTACATTATTAAAGTGCCTGTTTGAGCAACTTTCGATTGTAGTCGAATTAACTGATTGAATGAATTTTCATTTCGAATGTGCGCCATACATTCGATAAAAGTAGCGCTATTGTGAATTTAACTTAATGTTATTGTTCACAATAGTATAACTGGCACTATAAATAAATATTGCTTGTTTACAAATTTATAAGAGATGGAACTGAAATAATTATTTATTACAACGTACCACGGCGGAATCATGGAATCATGGTTCAATGACACGTCTGACGAAGATGAATGCTTATTGGAACTGGCTAGAAGCAGAAAGAGGTTAGAAGATGGTTCCAACATTTTCGAAATGGATTCCACTACGTAAGTATTCGAGGTTTTAACAACGGTATCATTTAGGAAGTTTGTTTAAAGATTTATAGCAAATTTTCGATTGCGCAAGGAATTGCTCTCTAGTACAGATGAACTGCTTCAGCAATGCACACAAAGTACATAGATCAATCCTAAGCTTATTAAAATTTGTGCTTTTGCGCTCAGGAATCGTACAATTTAGCTCCCTTTTTTGTGGCCTAAATTTTTGTGCAAATTCCTTTTTTCAGCTGAGGGTTTTATTCCATTAGCGATACGAGCTTTTTCAATTGTTGCTTTGTACCTTAGACCTTCATAAAATTAAAATAAAATAAGTTACAACTGGCATTTGTAAAAAAAACAAAAAATAAATTTTCAAAATACTTATTTTTTCAATAAGATTTACAAACTGTCATACAGCATCGAAAGCAAAATTGTGTTCGATTGAAAATTTGTTGCACAACGAAATCATATTTGAGCTTGTAACTTGACAACACCTAAAATATTTTGACAATCAAGCTCATTAAAGACCGCCTGGAAAGCCTAAGCCAAGCGATTTCATTTAATATCCATATTGAGGAGGCTGACAATATATATATGCATGAATATAGCCCCTATTTTGTACTGGCCACCATTTTGGAATTGGAAGTATTTCTTGCGTACTGTATTCTATTAGTCAAACTCTTTGATTTGATATACATATCGAGGTGTTTTTTTTGACAAATAACTAATTCACAATTTTGTGGCGGCGGCCACCTGTGATTTACAATAATACTAAATACATATAATCGTAACGTCATCAGATCAATCGATCATGAAAATTAAATGTGTTCACCAAATTTCAGATCAATCGGTCAACAGTAAGGGTGTAAAACTAAATATTACATTTTATCAGTGTGGCGCCGCCCATTTTTTAACACTGAATTGTGTTGCCAGAAAGTTGTTTACCCAATTTCAGATCAATCGGTCAAGAGGAAGGGTGTAAAAGTCAGTATTACTTTGTACGGGCATGACTTCGTCCACATTTTCAATCTCAGAATTATATAGTAATCAGAAGGAAAGGCGTATACCAAATTTTTTATCCATCGGCAAACAAGAAGGCGTTAAAACTAAGTATTAATTTTTATAGGTGTGGCTCCACCTACTTTTGTAATTATAAAATTTTATAGTCATTGTATGTAAAGGTGTCAGCTAAATATAAGATCAATCAGCTAACAGGAAGTTGCTAAAACTAAATATTACTTTTTATAGGCGTTGTGCCGCCCACTTTTGTACTTCCAAAATTGTGTAGTCATCATAAGTAAAGGTGTACACCAAATCTCAGATCAATCAGTTAACATAAAAGGGCTAAGCCTAAATATTACTTTTTATAGGCGTGGTTCCACCCACTTCTGTAATAACAAAATTGTAAAGTCATCGTAAATAAAGGTGTCCACCAAATCTCAGATGAATCGGTTTACAGAAAGGGACTAAAACTAAGTATTACTTTTTATGGGCGTGGCGTCGCCAACTTTTTAATTACAAAATTGTATAGTGATTGTAAGTCAAGGTGTCCACCAAATCTCATAAATCGGTTGACAAGAAGGGGCAAAACTAAATACTTTTTTTAGAGGAATGGCGCAGCCCATTTTTCTAATCACAATATTAAATTGTCACCATAATCAAAGGCTCTTACAATATTTTAGACCAATCAGTCAACAGGAAGGGGGTAAATTTTCAATTATTAGATTTAATCCAAACTCCACCTTCTCACAATCTCAACAAACACGGTAAGGTAAATAAAACCATTTAAAAAAGGTCTATAAAAATATTTTTTCTTTAAGGGAAAATATATTACTTTTACTTTTACTAAAAGAAACCAATGCCAGAAAAAGATAAGGTTAGTTTCAAATCAGCCTTTTTCTGTATTTTATGTGATATCAAAACGTTCGGAATTGCCATATCATTGTTGTTATTAATATTTATTTGTGACAACAATGCTGTGATTCCATACATATTTTACATGGAATACAGAACAGGACTGCTGTGTTAGAATAATGTGCGAGCAAAACCGCTTTTGCAAAACCTGCGGATGGCATAATAGTTCACCGAAATTACAAAAATAGCAGTTTGCAATTTTTTTTTCTCCAATCCAATAATTGTATAAAAGTTTATAAACAATTCTTTGATAGCAAAGGGGAACAAAATGGAAATCGCGGCAAAAATTATTTCCAAATGAGCTAGCATCATAAGACTTGGTGTAGACCTAGGGATGACAGATCCAGATTTTTGAAAAGCTGGACATTGTTGTTAAAAAAGCTGGACAAATCAATAAAAAGCTGGACATTAAAAATTTACTAAAAATTGTTAATTTTTGTTTTTTATAAACAAATTATGAACATTTTTCACAAATTCTGAATAAATATCTACTGATGAGCTGGCATTAGCACCAGTGTAATGCAGGCTTATAGATTAGCTTAAGCCACAATAAATGAAGATTTTTTGAGGACAAACACATTTTATTAAAAAATATTTTTATGCATTGTTATTACCCAGCAAAAACTTTGCTTATTGGTAGGCAAAAAAGTATATGAGGATTTAACTCCTAACTACTTAAAGTTTGACTCGATAACTACTTATTTTTGTTTGAGAAGTCCAAAAGATAAGGGGTAAACATTTACATTGTCACAGCAATTATCTAGTTATTATTTGAAGCTAAATAATAAAAAAAGCTTGAAGCTAAAAAAATAAAAAATTTTCTACGATTTCAAAAGTCTGATTTATTAAGTCTGTCATATGCGACAGAACTCATTTGAAAACTAAAGTAAAGATATACTAAAAGGTCTTAGGTATCTCTCCACTTACTTATTATAAGAACTACAGCTTATAATAACCTGCTTCTGGTAGTAGACTTAACATAACAGGTGCGAAGTGAAGGGGTGACCGTGTTTGCTATAGTTGGGAAATATAGAGCTACATCAAGGTCAAGTAATTCAATAACCCGATTTTTTGATATAGAAGTAGTAGCTCTTTGGACCGAGGATCAATAAACAATAGGATTATTTACCAAATCGTCAAATCTTTCATTAAGAACCAAAACCAAGTCAGACATGAATTGTTGCGATTTCTTTATACTCCGCCTTTCTGTTCACAGATTTATTATGCTTACGTCTAATTGTCTAATGGTGTTAAACGCTGTCTATATAATTTTACTCTTGCCATTTGTCAGACGAGCGAGTGGATATTGCTTATCGACTATTTTAAACACTTTCATTCGTTTATTAAGAAAGATTTCATTTTATAATAACCAAATATATATATGAAAAAATTAAAAGCTTTTTTGTTCTCTCTCATATAAATATTGTACGTTACAAAAACGTAAAACTACTTTCGTTCGTTTTTTTTTACGAATAAACAAATTCATTTTCTAAAACCAGGATATAATAATTAAAATCACATTCAACAGAGCCACCTGACAAGTGGTGAGCACTGACGATGGAAGTGTAGAGGCCAGAGTGTGCAAACAAACAAAACTTTTCGCAAACATTTCATGCGAAGACACAAACTTTTAAAATATTTTTAATCCTTTCGTACATGAGCAAAATCAAAACAAATACTTTTACAATGCGTAAAATATGAAACAAAACAATTGGTTTTTTATTCATCTGCATGCTTTAATATCGCGTTTCAATCGTACAACAACACAAAAGCAGAAATGTATTTCGTTGAATGCTTCATTGTATTCAGCATAAATACACTAACACATTCTCTACTATGATGAGACCTGCAGCTAAATGTACAACTAGTTACGTTTTGTGACAGTTATATTACTAGTTGTAACGTTACTAGTCACCAAAGGACTGTCATTTTACTAGTTGTAATGAGGCTAGTAACGATACTAGTCAAACAAAAACGTTTTGGAACAGCCATGCAACTAGTTGTAATGAAACTAGTAATTTAAATTATTTTTTATAAATTGACATATTTTCAGCTGTAAATACATAAAACATAAATACATAAACATAAATACATAAAAACAAATTTTAGCTCCAAATATAATAAGTAGAAAGTGGCTCAGTGTTGAGCCAAATGTTTTTTAATATTTAAAAAACTATAAATAAAGAAACTAGGAAGGGCACTAGTCTATAATAATTAGTATTTCAACTAGCATATAACTATGTACAAATGAAGTAGTTGGGCTCTTATGACAACCTAATGTTAAAATCGATAGTTCGATATATGGAAAAAGGACAGTCTGAATAAAAAAGCAACTAGTGTATATCTAACCACATACTAGCCATTTTGTCTGCAGGGAGCAAATCAATCGGGAAACGTTTGCAAATGTATTTTCTTAATTCACAAATAATTATAGTTTGGAAACAAAATCTTATCAAAAAACCTTACGCAGGCCTATGTAATTGTTATTTTATGATTTTTATCATTTATTTTTTTAAGAAATTATTGTAATATATTTGATTTTATTTTTTGGGCAGAAATAATCGTCATTTTTGGATTTTTTATTATAAATAATTGTCATTTTCTGATTTTTATTTGTTTTTGACAGAAATAATTGTTATATTTTGAATTTTTTTTTGCCAGAAATAGTTGCTATATTCTCATTACTATTTTTTTGCAGAAATAATTGTTATTTTCTGATTATTATTATTATTTTTTTTTTGGTAGAAGTTAAAAATCAGTCTTGATTTAAAAATGCTTTAATTTATCTAAAAAAGGATTAGAAATTATTTCTGACAAAAAATAGATTAAAATCAGAAAATAACAATTATTTCTTGCAAAAAAAAAAAAAAAAAAAATCAGACTATAACAATTGAACCACTAGCTGGAAGAAGGGAATAAATCCAAAAATATGGAACAGAGATGTATGAAAAAAAGTTATTGGATTTATTCCCTTCTTCGAACTGATCAAAAAAATAAATAAATAAAGGGCAATTTTTCAACAAAGGTTTACTTATTTTTTTTAAAATAGCGAATGACGTATTTAATATCATTTATTCGTCATAGTTTTCAGCTGTTTCGGTTGTTGTTTTAGGCGGCCAAGAGATAATATCATAAAATACTTTGAATTCGTCGGAAATATATTCTGTTATTTTTTGAATGTCATTATTTTTTCGTATTTTTTGCTATTTTGAAAGTGTGTGCTCTTATTAATGGTAATTCTGAACTTACAGACTTTTTCTGAAGCAAATTGTTGTCTTTATAAATTTAGAACAAGTTCTACAACTTTTTCGACTTGAACAGTATTTAAAATATCTGTAATTCAATATCTTGAATGCGGCTTTCTTATTCAATGGCTTACAAGTTTTTTTTAAATATTCTTGCCATGAATTTTTAAAATCCATAATATCTTTTGAAGTAACAGATGTGACAATAAAACCAGAATTTTTTGTTGTAAAATTTTTTTCTTTTTTAACTTAATTGTACCACAATTCTTTTTTTATTTATATTTAACAGTTGGAAGGAGGAAATAAAAGACCGCATTTGTTTCCTTCTTCCAACTGACTCTTTTTTTAGTCGCATGGAATTCTATTATATAAGTGTTACATTTTTGGCTTTAACACACATAATAGAGCTATGTTTCAAGTAAACAAAAATGTGTAAAATTAAATTTTGGGAAAAATGGCGTTTATTCCCTTCTTCCAACTGATGGTTCAATTATTTCTGCCGTAAAAAATAACACACAAAAATAACAATAATTTCTGTCAAAAATAATAATAAAAATAAATATCAGAAAATGCCAATTATTTCTGATAAAAGAAATAAAAATCAGAAAATGGCAATTATTTCTGACAAAAAATTAAAAATGAAAATATAACAATTATATCTGCCAAAAATATAAAAATCAAACATTTAAAAAGCACATTACTTTATGAAAATATAATGGAAAACGACTAAAACGGCGTGTTTGACTTGGCTCTCCAGTCACAAGACAGGTCACGTGACTGGTTCAAAAGGACTAGCTTTATATGAAAGGGACCGGTAACTTTTACATGGCGTTGTCATTGGAGAGGGTCAATTGACATAATTAAGATACTCAGTGGTAGGTTTTAGAACCAAACTAAGGCTACTTGTCCTGTGATGGGTTCTTTAATACTAGCTGAATCACTGTACTTTAAACAAATATTTTTAATTTGGAAAAAATCTGCTTGTGCAATGAGGGTTTTTCCTAACTTTTCTGTTCTAGTTTTGTGATATGTTGTGATATTATTCTTTTCACCGGTCACCACTCAGGAACATTTCGTACCATTCCCATTTTCACCAGTCATGGGACAAGTACATTCAAAACAATTGGTACAATATTTCACACAGAGTATTTAATATGGCAGATAGGTAATAAAATTATCCGAAGCGTTTTTCTCTTCATCAGGGGTTATCGCGGGCGAATTTTGTTCGACCGGAGCTATAATTATGCAACACTGGAATTTTCTTTACATTATACATGTGGTTGAAACAAAAAAAATGCCATTTTCGGAAACACCAACTCCGATTTTGATGATATTCGCCACAAATGTTATCCATTACAGGTATTAAAAAAATTTTAATTTTCATTATGAAAATGGGAAAAATTGTAAAAATCTGACTAAAGTGGCCACAAAAAACAATTTCTAAACTTCAAAACTGAAAAAGTTTTATTTGATGTTATTTTGCAGGTTAAAATAATGCTTTTGAAATGATTTACATCTCGATTTTTTCCGCGAGTAGTTCAAAGGTAATTTGTGCAGGTCTTGAATTCAAATGCCTATATCTCAAAAAACAGTTTTTTTTTAATCTTAAAATATTTTAGTTATGAAGCTCTTTTCTATACACTTGGAAAGTTTCATGGTGGTGCCGCTTCTATATTCGGAGTTATAGAGCAAAAGATGGCCCAAAGTTTGTTTTAGGAACAAAAAAAAAAACATTTTTTTAATTTTTTTAAGATATATTTTATTAAAATTAAAATAACTTATATTAAAAAAAGTAGTTTTAAAAGTTACGATTAGAGCATTATAAATCATTTTTATATTGAAATTTTAAATAAATATAGACAGTTAGCTAAGTTTATATGTTTTCCGTTATAAAATTGCTATCGTTTGAGTAAATCTTAACTTTAATCTTTCTTTTTCCTTCAGGTATAATGCAGTGATATTTTTGTGTACCGGGAATAGTACGTAGTCCAAAAAAATCGATTTCTAAAGACTACCTCTTCTTTTATATAATCCTCTTCAGAAAGCAATGTGAAATTGCAATTTTTAAGATTCTGTTGGTACCAATCAAATAATAGTTTTGGTGTTGTGATTTGATTGTCAAGTGGACGCTGTAAACTTGCTTTACGTGCTTTTCACTGTCCCTCCAAGGCCGTCAATAGGACCTTTGCCGTGACTTGTAACAAAAAGCTGACACTCAGCATCACATCCAAAGTCTTCACTATGATGGCATAAATGTACAAATTTTTTTTTTAATTTTAAATTGACCAGCACATCCATCAGAAAAATATGTTATTTTTATACACTCAGCTAATTGTCTATATTTATTTAAAATTTCAATATAAAAATGATTTGTAATGATCTAATCGTAACTTTTAAAACTACTTTTTTTAATATAAGTTATTTTAATTTTAATAAAATATATCTTAAAAAATAAAAAAATATTTTTTTTTGTTCCTAAAACAAACTTTGGGCCATCTTTTGCTCTATAACTCTGAAACAAGAAGCGGCACCACCATGAAACTTTCCAAGTGTATAGAAAAGTGTTTCATGACTAACATATATTTTTTTAAGATTAAAAAAAACTGTTATTTGAGATATATGTCTTTAATCTCAATACCTCCACAAATGACCTTTGAACTTTTCGCGGAAAAAATTTTAATGTACACCATATCAGAAGCCTTATTTGTACATGCAATATTCATCATGTAAAACTTTTTCACTTTTGTAGTTTAGAAGTTATAGTTGACTTCGTAAATACATTTTTCTCAAATTTTGACGATTTGTTCCATTTTCATGACCCCATATTTTGGAAACCAAATGACCTTATTGTCTAAACATTTTTAAATCAAAAATCTTCCGACATACACTATCTGTGGTGAATTTCATTGCAATCGGAGAGGGTCAATCCGACTTGCTTTCGAGTTGCCATGTATTAAACTCATGTTGACTCATGTATTAAACTAAAACTGCAACGAATAAATAAATTATTTTTTTGTCAAAATACGTGATTTCGACTCTTTTCTTGAAATAAGCTACAAAATGTAGAATCTTTTATTAAAACAAAAATTATAGTGGTGCTATTATAATTATGAAAAGCACTATGTGTAAATAGTATTGCCATACACAGATTCGTAAAAAGTTTGATTTCGCAAAAAGAGCTTGTGAAAAATTATTATTTTTTGGATATCAAATTCACAGTTTTCAATTTACTCACTACTTAACGGAAAAGCATATTTATATGAAATTTTAACAGTATATGAAAAAGGATTTGGTGATTAATTTAGCATTATTAGCCTAAAATCTCAAATTTAGAGCTTTGACGGCATTGCAGCAAATGAGCGATATGTCAATTTTCGCTAGAAAATACTCATTGATGCAACTTTGGCTCTTTTTTACGATATGACAAAAGCTATATGACATACTGTACTGTCATATCATAAGTTTTTTACGATATGACAACACCGGTTATGGATATCTTAGTGTTGTTATATCGTAGAAAACTTACGATATGACAATACAGTATGTCACATCGTTTTTTGTTATATCGTAAAAAAGAGCCAAAGTTTGCATCAGTGAAAATACTGAAGGAGAAGTGAATTCATAATAAAACACTTTTTCTTGGTTTTTCTATTCTGCGTATCGACCTAGAAAATTTCTTGCAACAAATTCGATCGCCACTTCATTTTATAATCGAGAAAAACAAAACTAAACAAATAAGATTTTTTAATACATAAACAATTTGTTTTATTATAGTGCGATCTCGCTTTGAGCAAATGTTTTCGTCAATGTTTTTCAAGCAACGCACACCACCGGTTCCGAATTCTAAATATTCAGTGTTCGGTGCGAATTAGGGATGGGCAAAAAATATCGATATACATGTCGATATTTTCTTAAAACTATATCGATTTATACGTCGATATTTTTAATTGCAGTATATCGATATTATTAAAAAAAATCGACAGTATCAAATTCGATATTGTTTTGGCTTTGGTTTTGTTTTCCGTACAGTTTCTAAAAACTTCCGTTACAATCTCCATCAAATAAAATATTACAAGCAAAACATTTTGTTTTATTTATAAAATTTTGTGTATTCAAAAAATTGTATTTCTTTGAATCAGTGAATCGGTAAATATATTGGAAATTAACTCTTTTCAGCTTAATTATTTATAAGAAAAGCACCTTTCGTGTTTTATTTCTAAAAAAATTTTGGGAGTATGTATGAATAATCATGCTTGAAAATATATCGATATATATCGAAATATCTATATTTTTATTCGATATATATCGATGCCGATCGATATTTAATATATCTATAGAGATATATTTTCTTCGCTTGCCAATATCGTAGCTTTTTGTTTGCAATCTACTAAAACCATAATATGGATACACTGGATAACAGATTTGCTTGGAGTCTGTTACTACGTTTATACGCAGTGCTTATTTGCAAATAAAAACGTAAAATGCTGCCAAATACTTTTTATCGTCATTTATTATTACATCACTGATTATTCATTTATTTATTAAATATTTATCTATTTATTATTTTTTAATAACAAACATGAAATGTCTTAAAAATTGAATCCGCCGAAATTTTAGTGTTTCATCTCATCGCCAAAAATGTTAATTTTGTTCAGTATTTTAGCGATGGGGATTTAGCTTTAGCTTTATCGAATTACGGAATAAGTCGGCAGGAGTATACAAATTAGAATTACTTTAATATACATTTAATTGGGGGATTCAAACCGGTGTGTTATCTAGTCATATTGACATAATGTCTTAATATTTTACAATAGTTTTAAAACGTTGTTGTTGTGCTGTAAACAAAAAAGTCCTAATATAATAAGACTTTGTGTGCTGTGTTTATTGTGTTGTCATAACTGCACAGTAGAAATCTGATCCGAACGGCCGAGTCTTTAGTGGAGCCGGTGATAATATTTACAAGCCGGCGCTATTGATATATGATGTATGTATGCAATATGTAAGTATGTATTTCTGAAAATTGTTCACAGTTTTATATGTTCATACATATACACATACTTATATTTTTATAAGTTTTAAATAGGTAAAAATAAATAAATTCAGTAAAGTGCGACTTTTTCTCGCACACGAAGGGTTCCGTACGAATACACATATGTTCGTTTTTGGCCTTTTTTCATTTTGGCAATTTTTTCGTGTTGCTTTTTTGTTTAAATTTCGTATTTTTGCCGATTTTTTTGGTTTTTGCGCTTTTTTCATTTATGTGATTTTTTTGGTTTTTCGGCGATTTTTCGTTTTTTTGAATTTTTTTTGCTTTTTGGCTTAATTCAAGAATACCAACGCTGTTGAAAATGAAAATAAAAAATCATGAGGTAATAGCCCTTTTTACAACAACAATTTTTGCCAAATGTTTTTTCGGCGCTCTCTTTTGGTTCCGGAGTTACGGGATTCAAAACTTTTATTTTGAACTGGGCATAACTCCTACAATTCTGCACGGATATAAGCTTTTTAAATCCTTTAGCCCATTGTAAAAACACCGTTATCTCAAAAATTTATCCATATAACGGTACTTAACCATGTATACAAATTTATAGAAAACCATCCAAGCTTTCATTTGGTATATACTTTAAATCTGTCACTTTTGAAATGCTTTTTTATTTTCAACAGCGTTGGTATTCTCAACTTGTTCCCGATTTTTTTAGTTTTGACGATTTTTTTTGTTGTTTTGCGTTCTTTTTTTAACGTTTTTTTTTGTTTTGACGTTTTTCTTTGCTTTTTGACGATATTCTTAGTTTTGGCGATTTTCCCGGCTTTGAGGATTTTTTCGGTTTTTGGAGATTTTTTTTTAATTTTAGAGTTTTTTTTGTTTCTGTGTTTTTTTTCATTTTTGGCGATTTTTTCGTTTTTGATGATATTTTTAGTTTGAGAAACTGTTTTAGGTTTAATGCTTTTTTCCGTTTTGACGATTTTTTCGGGTTTTTGCGTTTTTTTAAGTTTCTTGGCGATCGTTTTAGTTTTAGTGATTTTTTTGCGTTTTAGCGATTTTTTTTAATTTTGGTGCTTTTTTTAAGCGGTTTTTCCATTCTGACCACTTTTCGTTTTGACATTATTTTAATTCTGGAATTTTTTTTGTTTTAGCGTTTTTTTTAAATTTCAAGATTTTGCCTTTTACGGTTTCCAAGATACAGCAAATTGTCTAAATTACATAGTCCAAATTTTGGTTGTATATTTTTGCTTTTTGGCGGCCACCGATCGTTTTTCCACTAGCAGCCGTCCAGAGAATTAGTCGGCTTAGTGAACAACAGCTGGTTTTGTTTATGTTTATGTATTTTAACAATTTAATTTTGTACGTACGAAGGAAACATATCTAGATTTTTGTTAAGAATGGAGTGTTTAAACGATAATCAGGTAAGGGTCTTATGTATTACAACGTCCAATATTTAATTTTCGGACAAACCGGCTATTATTTTTGTTTTTCGCTTGTTCTTGGCATCTTAATTCCAAATGTATATAATTATTATTTTTTAATCAGCTGACTCAAATTTGAAATAGCACATTTAATTATGATGGGGTGCTCACACCAGTCATATTTTTTCGTGTTATTATTTTAAGACATATGACTTTATGACAACCGTTTGAATCCCCCAAATAAGTGTTGATTCTTGTAATTAAAGTTGATTTTTAAAAATTTGGGAATTATTATTTATTTAACATAAAAATGAAATATAATTAACGTACATAGAAACAAATCTATCCCCACAAGGAATAACAGCTAAAATCTAGTTAGTACAAAATTGAGTTATTACCACCACTGTACTCCTTGCATTCAAATGCACCACCACTCAACATTTTGTCATTGTAGCTCGAAAAATTAATATTTTATACCAAAAAATCTAAACAACCAAAGTCGATATTCCGCTTTTACGATTTTTGAACAGCCTATCTTAAGTTTGTTCAAATTAATTTTTTTAATAGTCTCTTAAGTAGACAAGACGTGCCGTGATGCATTCATATGTTAAAATTTTGCCTAAAGCGAATGCCACACAGGTCAATATTCAGCTTCAATATATATGTTTGTGTGCGTTTGTTTACAAAAAATATGTACACATATACGGAGGGGAAATATTGAAGAATATCAAAATGCTTTTGATTTTCATAACAAACGCACACAAGCACATATATTGAAGCTAAAATATTGATCCGTCTAGCAGCCACTTAATGGCTAAACATTATTCCGTTTGATATTTTTTAATTGGGTTTGGTTTTTAAACTCGAGTTTAGTCATTATTGAGCTATTTTTTAAGTTTCTCAATTTCAATTCATTAAGTTTGTTATAACCGCTAAAATAGAGATAGCTTCTAAAAATGTAAAAACAATGAAAAGGAAAAAACTAAACTCTTTGTTTTGCTTATTACTCTTAAGTTAACTGTTTTTTTTTTCATTATAAATTAAATTACAAATTAAAATATTATTAAATTGCTAGCATTGAGCACAAAAAGGTTAGCTTAATCAAAGTTACCTGATTTAAAGTAACTATTCCAAAGTTAAACATACTCTCCTGAAAACTTGCCGAAATCGCGTTTAGCTGTTATTCATTATGGGCAATGAAATGTAGTTTGTGTTCAATTACTAAATTCATAAAATCAAATAATGCACATTTTTTCTTTATTAAATTATATGATATTGATGAAACAGAATATTTGAAAATTTTCTAAAAAAATTTCAAACAACTGGTTTGTTAAAAAACAAAAATGTTTTGTTTTTAATTTTACCACTTCTTTAACATTAGGGCCACGATGGCGATTAGTCGATGTCGTTCTCTTATTTATATTGAAAACAATAATGAAACGTTTTAATTTGTTTTTATTTTCAATATATATATATATATATATATATATATATATATATATATATATAAGAGAACGACATCGACTTGTTGACATCGTGGGACAGGCCCTTAATTTATTTTGAACCGGAAAAAACTCATTTAAAAATATCGAAAAATGAAAATGATGCCTATTGTTAAAAAATAGTACGCCATCTTCAAAGTTTCTTATATATTTTGTACATAAAACTAGGTTGTACAGGTTGCCAGATTAAAGATTAAAACCGGCCCACTTGGGTCCTTATAGGTCCCGTTGTGTACATAAAACTAGGAAGTTATTAAAAATAAAAAACTTTTCATATTTTTAGCAGGCTACCAACCAACATTGACTATAGATAAATGAAAAGAAATAATAAGTCACACAAAATTATTCATCAATCCAGATAAAGATAATCGTAAAATTTTAAATCAGCTTCAAAAACATGTTTGTTAAAAATATATATCATAATTTTTTCTGTTGGCCAAAAGGCACCGAAATCAAATCTCGCTCCAACCTGGCCAAAAGCTAGGGCCGGCGCTGTTGGGGCACATAATTTTTTATATTTTGTAGACATACATACACTATATATCGGGCTTTAATACTGTATAGAAATTAGTTGTTCGGCAGAGTCTGCTAACAAGTATAATCTTAATTGAAGTTTTGACTCGACGTTAAAATATACCACTGTCGTCAGGTGGATAAAACTCACACATACATTGAAAAAATTTAATATTATAAAATGCATTCATTTAGCATAATATCACCTCAAATAAGTGCAATAAGTTTTAAGAAGCTCTAACGTTATATATGTAGATACATTAACAATTTTACTTCCAATATGATGTATCCGAAGCAGTAAATTTTTCAAACTAAAATATCTGTGCACAGAAAAAATTACCACCAAAAAATTTTCAAACAAAAGTTCGTCTAAAATAAAATTTCATTTCTAGTAAATGTTCGTTACTGAATCAGTGAATTTTTTGTTTGACTTTTATTGGGGACGCAAACACCAAAAACAACGACAAAAAGCAGTTTTTTGTGTCGTGAAGAACAAACCCCGCGACGGCATACATACAAATAACAACAACATCACTGATAGCAAAAGGAATGCGATGTTTGATTTTATACAATTAGTATCAAACGTAAATTGTAACAATGTAGTTTCTGAAGATTTCTGAGGGGATCAATTCGTTGATGTGTTGTGTTAATTCTGATTTATTTTTACAGGCATTAGATAAACATACAAAATGAAATTTCATAAATGCTTAATGATGATGTTTTTACTTAAAACATGAAAATGAAAATAAAGAGTTTTTATTGACTCAGACAAAAAGTTTGTTATATATACATATGTATTACAAGAAGTAGAGTAAATATTTTTGGTTGATTCAGTAAACTATTTTGCTTAGAATGTATACTTATATAATTATTTTTAGACAAATAGTTTATAAATTCAGAAAAAATATTGTTTTTTATATTACAGAAAATCCAGTAAATATTTTTGTATGATTCTGTAAGTTATTTTGTTTTAAAATTTTTAAATATTTTTATACAAATTGTTTTATAGATTTGGACAATTTATGTATTGAAAACCCCGCTTTTCTTCAATGAAATTGTTGAGACATTTTGGTCTATAAGGCATGTTCTGAAAATCACATGGCTTTAAATCACTTGTGATTTTAAAATCAATAGTGGTCATGCAGATATATTTTCACTCTATTTTTAATTTTTCTATTGTATAGAGCATTAAATATCATTTCTGAAAAAAATTATCGTATATAATTTTAAAAGCGTCTGCAGGACCATTATTGATTTTAAAATCACATGTGATTTAAAGCCACGTGATTTTTAGAACATGCCTGTATATTTACAAATTTGTTTGAAGGTAAATTTTTGGATAAAATATTTTCCCACTCATTGAATTTCTTTACTGAACATGAAATTTAGGGTTTTCTGTGCGTTTAGCTTATTTTAGCACACTTTTAGTGCAACGATAGCAAAAAACAATTACATGGTAGTAAAGTCTGAAGTCTTAGCTTTACACTGATACGCATTTTATATCGTAATTCGATATTAAAAAAATATTTTTGATACGGAACTTTGAAATATTTTCCGCTGTGGGTCGGTCGTGCCATACATTTAGATTTTGTCGTTGGTTTTATGTGTTTTTGTTTCATTGAGGTCGCATACTGAGGGAAACTAAATTGCCTTTGAAATTATGTAATTATATTACGAGTTTTGTCCCAATGCTCAAGGCCAAATTGTACTGACCTTAAGTTCGCTGGCGATTTTAGCGAAAAATTATATACATATGTACATAGTTTTCCAGAGAAGATCCTGTTGCTAGAAAACACTAGAAATTACTCTATTTTAATGTTTGTTTCCAGTAGTTCACTAGCGAGAATTCACATTCACTTTGATGAAACTTACATTACATTGTTATCTCGAGGAAATTTTTTTATTTTTATCAGTCAAATTTACTCACTTGCACTCGTGCAATATGTTTTCGCTTGAATTCAACTGCGTGAGTATCGAATGTAATTGAACTTGAAATAAATTAAAAGTTTCTTTGAAGTACAATAAAATTATTTTCCAGCAGTCCTTTATATAAATATATATTAAATATGTATGTATATACTTATGTACCTATGAATATACTCTCAGTTCTCAAATAAAAACAATTACCTCGTAAGACGAAGATATTCCTTTTGAACACGATTTTAGAAAATAAGCAGCAGTAATATCAATCCTTGGGCATTGCACGAGTTTAGTTTCAGGCAGTGCATTTATGCTACATCCTTAATAAGGTGTTGTGATCCACCGAATTGCATATTTGTTTGCACACAAAACAATATGCATACATACATACATATGTATGTACGTACATATTTTCTTTTATATGAACAATCATAATACATTACGTACTTTCGTAAATAAATTTAAAAATTATATCGAACAGCAGCTTTAATGATTTTTTGCTGAAAATGGCGGAATACTTACAATGCCACTGTTGAGCGTTTAATCATTATACTGCCTATGCATGAATAAATCGATATGTATGTATTTACATATATACGAACGTACGTATGCATATAAATTCAGCTTTGCATAAGCAGTGGAGAATGGAGAATGAGAACCACTTTTGTGGTTCGTTCGACTTACGACAAACATAGAAAACACAAGTCAGATTAAGACCAACAGCAATAGCTGCCATAAATTAGGGTTAAAATCGTAAAATTTTGGAGAAAAATCGACAAAATGATTAATCGAAATCGTCAAAAAATCGTCATGAAAAATATAAATTTTTTACACATTATGTCGTTAAATAAACGCAAAAAGCCTTAAATAACAAAAAATTCTGGTCAGCTTTTTAATAAATTCCGATGTATTTCATATACATACATAACTACTTTCAAAATCAGAATTTCGTGAACAAAAGTAGCGATGTAATTAAGAAAATCTAAAATTACATATTATGTATAGTATATTCATTGCTAAATTATGTAAATTGTAAATCTATGAAAATGTTAGTTAGGGTGTTTTGAGCCTCAGCTTACGATATATATTAAATTAATTTGAGATATAAGCAGAAACTAATTATTTAAAAAAAATTTTTTTGTTTGGGTTAAGATAGCCTAATGCCAACTCATCGGTGGACTTTGCATATTTGCCTAAGAATATGATAAAACTAAAATTGTTTGAATAAATTTGGACCTTCTACCTTGTCTAAATTTATTCTATCATAAAAATTTATTTTATCATAAAAGACTAGAATATCTCATTTCTTTTCTGAAAAACATAATAATCATCAAACGCAATATTATTATAAGTGAAAATTGTTTTTGTATGTGTGATGATTCTGAATGGAAAATAAAAGAAAAATTTTTTTTGACATGCTTGATGAGCAACTTTGATGCGTGTATTGCATTGTTGCGAATTCAGTCAGCTATTTTCTCGTCAAATCTGTCGATTTTCGAAAGCTTTATGATTTAGTTATTAGCGGGAAATCTAGCGAACTTTCCATTATAGATTTTTTATTTTTTCGAAGCATGTTTTAGGAAGAATATACATATATATTTCTGTCAAGATTTTTATATATGTTAGTTGATTACCTAAACAATATCTGAAATCAGTTTTGAACCTCGCTACATTGGCGAAAATGCCCAAAGATACTAAATCTGATGCGGCGCTTTGTGAAAATCGGGTTTCAATTCTACAAAGAGACGAAGACGAAATCACCATTGTCACGTCAAGCAAGCCGCCCCCAATATACTTAAGGGAGAAAAACTCAAATGAGCTAATTAAAAGGCTAGTACAATTAATCGGTGAAGAGGCGTTTTTCGTGATCCCGATACAACGCGGTGCGATTAATGAAACAAAAATTCAAGTAAATGAAGAAATTCATTACCGCTCAGTAGTTTAAAACAAAAACTAAAAATTTGTATACCTACTAATTGAAAAGTGCGAAAGGTCTCCAGGTAGTGATAAAAGGCATCGATTCATACGTGTATCCAGAAGATGTAAAAGCGGGTATACTAAATAGTAATTTTAAAGTGAAAAATGTTACTAGCATTAAAAATAAAGAGCGAGTCTCTTACCACTATTTCTTGTGGAACTGGAACCAGGTGACATGAAATTAAAAAGAATGAAGTACACCCCATTTATATCTAAAGATAGTTGCTGCACCGATGAGTTACCGTAGAGGAACCACACAAGCGAGCAGGGCCCATTCAATGTCTAAATTGCCAAGAATATGGCCACGCCAAAACATATTGCAAGTTGCGCATCGTTTGTGTCGTCTGTAGTGAACTACACAGCACTGCCAATTGTGATGAGCCAAAAGATGATTCCAACATTAAAAAGTGTAGCAAGAGCCATGAACATTACATTGCAAACTACAGGGGCTGCCCGGTCTATGTACAATTTAAGCAGTCTTTGTCTAACAGACGTACCCACACCTATGTTTAACCAGTTGCGCCAACCAGCTAACAGCCGGCCTTCATACGCCAGCATTTTTAAAGCTAACCAGCCCATAACGAAAAACATACCAGTTCTCATACGCTAATGCTTTGAAGTCTAACATGCCCACAAAACCGGCTTCTTGCAAATGAAAACACTGGTTTCAATTATGATCGAATTGAGACTTCAATAGAAAATTTAATACAAACAGAAAATTTTTTACAACCGACATGACCTGCATGATGCAGGAAGTGTTGAAAATGCAGTCTACCATGAACTTAAAAATCTGTTTCTGGAACGCAAACGGCATCCGCCAACATACAAACGAACTAGAATACTTCATGATGGATAAACAAATTGATGTTATGCTTATCTCTGAGACGCATTTGACGGCTACAAGCTTTTTTAAAATCAACGGATACACTCTCTACGACACAAAGGACCTCCAAGGTAAAGCTTGTGGTGGCTCAGGTATACTAATAAAATCGAGATTAAAATACTACTAAATGAGTGAAGACAATCTTCAAGCAACTAATATCTGCATTGAAACTTTTCATCAAATCCTGGTGATTTCATCAATTTACTCTCCTCCCATATACTATATTACAGAAAATCAATATAGTAGATTTTGTAATTCACTAGGCCTACGCTTAATGGCCGCACGTAATTACAACGCTAATCATACGTTCTAGGAATCTCGCCTCATCACACCAAAGGATCGCGTTTTGTTTGACACAATTTCTAAAACGCGTTTGGATGTTATATCAAGTGGGCAGCCACCTTACTGGCCGACAGATCGCGGAAAAATACCTGATGTTACTAATTCTGGAGTAGTAAAAGGGTGTGCTCAGCGAAATGATTTAAGTTGAAGCATCTTTAGATTTGTCTTCAGATCACTCACCAACTATTGTCACTATATATTCACATACAACTTCTTCACCCACTTGTGGTTTAACGATGACAATCACACGTAGAAATTGGTTGAAATAAAAAAAAGTATTTGAGTGCTTATTGCACAGAAAATATTCCTGCTGACATAGACGACTCTATTAGAATGTTTGAGGCAAACCTTAAGCAAGCTGCTCTAAATGCTACTACTACAAATTTATTCAACAGATGTAGAACGGCAATACAGTGTTCATTCTCACGAATCAACTGTATTATTTATAATGTATGGCACGAAGGTTTAATACATAAACTAAAGCAAAATTTACCCGAAAACACCCTTAAGCTTGTAGAAAGCTACTTAGCTGAGCGAAAATTTGTTGTTAAAGAACGTAATTTTCTAAGCCTTCCGCAACCGATTGAAGCCGGAGTTTCTCAAGGCAGCATCTTCCTGTATTATATCTGATATATGCATGCCTCTGACTTGCCGGTAAGCAGTAACATACACATGTCAATATTCGCTGATACAGATTTTCTAAGTTTTCACAAAAGCCATCAAGAAGCTTCCTGCAAACTGCAAGATTATATACCCCAGTTGTAACAATGGCGGATAAAAATTAACGAACAAAAATGTCTACACATTGCTTTTACATTGTGCAGAGAAACCTGTCCACTTATAGAAATAACTAACCAAACTATAACTCAACACACTGAAGTAAAATATCTCGGTGTTAATCTTGATCGTTGTCTAACATGGAAGTCTCACATAAATGCAAAGGTAACCCAAATGAAATTAAAAGCAGGCCAAATGAATTGGCTCATTTGAAGGAACTCTACTCTAAGCCTAGATTGTAAACTTCTTCTATACAACTCGATTCTAATATGGTCCTACGGTATCCAGTTATGGGGCACTGCCTCGGCATCAAATGTAGAAAAAATTTAGAGGCGACAAAATAAAATACTCCTTACGATTACAGCAGCCCCATGGTGTCAGAAACAAGCGAATTCTCTTTTATTTCTATACACGTGACAAGATACATAAAAAAACTTGAGTTGCACCCAAATCCCCTAGCCCGAAACATCATTAACTTTATAGGCCACACTCGGCTGAGAAAGAGGGACACTCTTGCTCTCAGCCGAGCACGAGAGACGTAGACAACCAAAGAACCAACACCGTTGAAACAAATATTTTTGTCTGGCATTGGCAGGACTTAAAAATTGAAATCTTAGAGTTAAGATTTAATTACTTATTTTTAGTTCAATTTTATTGAAGATAAAATAAATAAATATAACCGATAAAAAAGTTTTGAAAGTATAAAATAAAATAAACTAAAGTTCTAAAATATCGAACTGATGAAAGCATTATATGTAGGGTGGAATGTCATAATGTCCAGTGACATGATGTGCATGGATATTATGTCACTCCAAAAAGTGTCATAACGTAGATGGACTTTATGACATTATTATTATTATTATTATGCACAGTATGGGCACTTTTAAATGTGTCATAATGATCATACTTTTAAAAATAAAAACGAGTTAAAACATAAATTTTTATATGCTTATATGTTTTTATATTCTTGAGTCCGGTTACCATGGTGGGAGATAAAGTAAATAGACTTCAAAAAATTTTTGAAATAGCGTCACCAATTCTGAAAGTATGCCGACTTTTTTGGAAATAATTAATTAAATAAAGATTAAAAATTTTAAGAATTTTTAATTTAAATACTAAAGATTCTCTGCGTAGCCGGCATTCGGCCGGGCTTAAAAATTTCTTGCCATCGGTATATCGAAAAGCGGCTTCGCTGAGTAATGCTTAAGCCTTGAAGAAGGCCGGCTATGCATAAAGCTTCACGTAGCGAAGCCGCTTTTAGATGGGGGAGAAAGTCCTTAAGCCCGACCAAGGGCGGATATGCTAAAATCTTTGCTCAGCGAAGCCGCTTTTCGATATACCGAGAAGATGTAACCCTTGAGCCCGGCCAAAGGCCGGCTATGTAGAAAATCTTTAGTGATAAAAGTAAAATTTCTTGAAATTTCCAAATTTTTCTTAAATTCGACATATTTTAAGCATTGTTGAATTTGTTTTCAGTTTTAAAAATATGAACATTATGACACATTTAGAAGTGCATTAATTTCAATAATAAAAATAATGCCATAAAGCCCATGGACATGATGACACTTTCAAAAGTGTTATAATGTCCATGGACGTGATGACTCTTTTTGGAGTGACATTATGCCATGGACATTGTTTTAAAATCTACAATTCTTAGTTTTATATTCAATAATTTCCAGAATTTTGTGTTTAAAAACAAATTTTTAAGTAAAAAGCAAATACTTTTTTATATTCATACTACTCAATATTACCAAATATCGAAATCAGCAAAAAGTGACAAGGTTTATCAATTTATCGTAAGTATACATAAAATATGAACAAAATGAAATATCCCAGAAAAAACTTTGCTTACTGGTAGGCAGAAAAGTATAAGAGGATTTAAGTCGCAACTACTTACAATTCTACTCAATATTTACTTATTTATGTTTGAGATATATTTACATTGTCACAGCAATTAAATAGTTATTATTTGGCTTACTTGAAGCTAAAAAATAAGTAGTCCAAAAAAAACATATTAAAATTAAAAAAAATTTTATACACATTAATTATATTTTATTCTTTTTTTACCCAGCTGGGATACGAACCTGTGCTCGTTCAAATTTGAAGACAAGTACTTTACCCTCTCACTTACATACATATAAGTTTCAGCGACAAAAATTCGTTTTCATATACAAACACAAGTTGACCCACAAAGTGGTTGCCTACTTATTTTATTAATATATACATACATAGCATCGAATTATAACTATTTTCAGATAATGAGAGAAATAGATATTTAGGAAATTGTCAATGTGTATCTTAAAATTTGGAAATAGCAATATCGTTACACCTTAAAATTTCATTGTGAGCAACGATACAAAGCACAGCATATTAAAGTAATAGAAGTAACGACGAAGTTTGCCGAATATTTCTCACTATTTGTATGTATACAACACGAACTTAAAATACACAACAAACAAAACAACAACACAAGCACGTTAGTGCTTGGTACCTATCAACAAGCCAAAGAAATACCAACACAATTAAACCACACACAAATTCTTTATTCAAAATATTGCCGCATTGAAAAAACAAGCTTCTTGGACGTTTAAACTTGTCATCTGGTGGTAAATTTCATTTACACAAAAAACAAAAACAACAAACTTGGCAACCCATAATAAAAGACTAAAATTAAAACGTTGTTATATTAAAACAAATTTTAGAACGCTGTTGAGAATTCCCTAAGTAATTTTATTAAAAACTAAGTAGTAGTTATAATTTGAAACATAGTAATAAGATAAATAAGTACCACTCATTACTTTGTAAACCTTTAATAAAGTACTTTCGATTACAAAAATGACAAAAGCTTTTGCTGATATGGTTGAGTAATAAACAAAAAATTGATTAAAGGTGAAAAACAGAGATTTAATTTTGAAAAAAATTTTTTGTTAAATTAAAATAAACAAATACGGTAATATTATTCCATAAATGTAAATGTAATGTTTTAATTCAAGTGCAGATTATTTGCTCAATGAGGACTTGAATGTGAATTTCTTCCTAATCGCGTGTTAAAATACGGTTATAATCCATATATTATAAAGAAATGAAATAAAAATAAAATTACCCCCCTTCCCAATGCTTAACTCTGTCATTTGTGAACCGATTTTCCAAATCCGTTTTTTGTCTAAAATAGTTTGCCTCAAGCTAAGTCCCATAATTTCTTTTCGAAAATCGGTGGGGAAATTAGCTCCCCATGATTAACGCTGTCATATTTGAACCGAATTTCAAAATATTTTTTTGTTTGAAAGAGTGTAATCAAAGTTTGGTCCCATAGAAGTGGAACTGGGGCGGAAAACTTGGTAGCCCGATATATTGATTACCGCATAACTATGCAATTTCTTTACCGATTTAACTTTTTTTATTTGAAAGGACATGAAAAGTTTGGCACTATTAAAAATTGCGGCCGAACACAAAATTAGTAGAAGGGCACACGATTTGACCTAACGCATAAATATGTCCGCGTTGTAATCTGTTCAATGGAATCTTTGTATTTAAATCGGTTTTTTTTTGTGGCATAGTTATTTCGACCATATTGCTAGACAAGATAGACGATAAATGACGCATTAAGACTTCTCATCAGCCCGTACATCGCCGGGTCGAAAAAAATATTCTATATATATATATATATATATATATATATATATATATATATATATATATATATATATATATATATATATATATATATATATATATATATATATATATATATATATATATATATATATATATATATATATATATATATATATATATATATATATATATATATATATATATATATATATATATATATTAATATATATATATATATATATATATTAATATATATATATATATATATATATATATATATATATATATATATATATATATATATATATATATATATATATATATATATATATATATATATATATATATATATATAAATATATATATATGTACATATATATATATATATATATATATATATATATATATATATATATATATATATATATATATATATATATATATATATATATATATATATATATATATATATATGTATATATATATATATATATATATATATATATATATATATATATATATATATATATATATATATATATATATATATATATATATATATATATATATATATATATATATATATATATATATATAAATATATATATATATATATATATATATATATATATATATATATATATATATATATATATATATATATATATATATATATATATATATATATATATATATATATATATATATATATATATATATATATATATATATATATATATATATATATATATATATATATATATATATATATATATATATATATATATATATATATATATATATATATATCGTTGTGAAATTTCGGAGCTGTCTTATTGATGACAGGGAAATTTCAATAGGCATATTTTTTGGAAAAATTTATTCATTTCTATTCATTTTACTCGACTTTTCCATTGTTCGATTAATCAGTTAATCGAAATTGAGGTTTTTAGATAATCGAAAAATCGAGTAACACTTTTATTTTGTTCTACTTATTTGTGTCGAATAAGCTGTACTGCTACAAATTATTCGATTTAATCGGAAAATTTTCGAATCTACACAAAAAATAGACAGGATTTATGTTCATTAAAGCCATGTTATTGAAAAAATATGAATTTCAATAACATATTTCGTTAACTTAATACAATATTTTGTTGTATGTATTTCTTACCCATGTAGGTTATTTCTTTAATTTTTATATATACATAAGTACTTAAAACAAGTTTTATCTCAGAAGTAAATAACTGGGATAGGCTCAGCTGTAGAGAGTATGCTTTACGGCCGCGAAGCCCGGGTTCGTATCCAAGCCATGTAAAATTTTTCTATATATATATATTGTTTTTTCTTTAATAATAATTTTGTTATCAATATAGCGAAGTTCTTTATCACAGGAAGTTTGAAAACAAAAAGTTATTGAATTACCCAAATATGCAGTTACCACCAAAATATGCAACTACATTGGGGTTTTTTAACGTTCACAATTGCAGCATACTTTCACGGGCTATTATAATTGGTTACTTGTCATATTTTTCGTATTAAAAAAATAATGTTGATCAACATTTTTCGCAAATTTGAACAGAGTACTTAGCTTAAGGGCCAATAAGATTCTTATTTTTTGCCAGAATTTAGCGATTGCATCCATCATGTGATCGTCATAAAACTATCTTTGAAATACAGCTCGAAAAAATATACTCAGTATATTTTTCATATTAATGGAGGATCAATTTAAATTATAGCCAGCGTTGTCAACTTTAAAATTTCAAAAAGCACTGAAACAAGGAAAAAACGCGTAATTTTTGAAAAAACGCACTAAATTTACAATTTATATGTTTTGATCCATGGTAGAATAATAGAACAGGTAGCCGCATAACTAACACAAATGTACATATTGGGATAGAGAATGTCAAACATTAATAGAGAGGGTATGTGTGTGTTTGTATAACAGAAGTAGCAAACATACGTGTGGTATTGTGTGTGCAACGTAGTTATTTCACATATACACAACATTTGACAGTTCGTACCATGAAAAAAGCAAATAAAAAAATAATGAGCTGGTGTTCCACGGCTACCTTGTATATTATTCTACCATGTTTTGATCACTTCATAAAGCAAAATACATAATTTTTCATTAAAGGGCATGTCGCACACGCAATGCGAGTGACACAACTCAAAAATACTGGTTTTCCAGAAAACGAGAAAAAATGTATTCTCTCCTCAAGAGTTTGCTATGTAAGATATTTGTATGATTTTGTAAGCAGTATAAACAATAATATGTACTATTAACTCCAAAAACGCATTCCTTCAGTTGTATCACTTTTAAAGTGCATGCGAGATATAATGGAGTAGTAACACGAATAAAAAAGAATAAAATTGCTTTAATTTATGAAAATATAAGTCACTATATCTTTAAAACTAGAGCTAATTGGAAATTTTTATGGCAAATTCTGAATTCAACAGATGAAAATATACAAATAAGGATCTGCTATTTAGAGCTATCGATATTCGTCCCACTCGATAGTTCCGATAGTTCATTTGAAAACTATCGATACTATCGATAGTATCAAAGTTTTAAAAGAATGCTAGAGTGTTAACCCTTCATCCATTAAAAGGCTTTTGATTTATTATTTATCAAATCTTATATGGGACTTTATTAAGTAATTCTTTTATAAAATAATTTTTTAATGAATCTATAATTATCTGGTACAATCTTTTATATCGTTACTTTAATATAGAAACGCCTTCACTCATTATTTTTTAAAATCGAATATTTTGATTAATCTAGGGAAATAGGGAAAAAACTCGATATGAAAAAAACAATGAGTTGGGGCATTTCTATATTATGGTAACGATAGTTATATTCGTAAATTGAAACTTTTAAGAACACCCAAAGAAAATGGATAATAACATCAAAACGGCTGTACGCATTTTCTTTAAACGTGGCTTAGAAGATTTAAGATCAAGTCACCTTTCAAAAAATAAAATAAAAATAGATAAATAAATTAAAAGCGATCAAGCCCTTTTGGAGCTACGTTGTCACAGACACACAGATTTAAAAGGATACTAGCTGAAAATATATGATAGCTTCTAAACGGCTGGATGCATTTTCTTGAAACATAACTAAGAACACTTTTGATAAAATCACCTTTCAAATAAATCGGTCTACAAATTTGGGCTCTACGATGGTGCAGACAGACACACAGATAAACACTACAAACTTCCAACTACCTTTGGGCTCTACGATGGTGCAGACAGACATAAAGATACACACTACATACTTCTAACTACAATAGTTCAGACAATACTATTTCATTTCAAACTTTTGTTTACCTACACCACTAATTATCATAAGTTCAATAACAAAACTAGTGGTAAATGCGGGTTCAAGAAATGAGAAACATAATCTTTTAATAATATATAATTGGCGAAGCTATTATAGTTAACTTCCTAAAGACTGTACATTTGGCCATAATAGAAGTGCTTTTCGACTCTAATGTTATATACAGTTATTCAAGTAGTACCCAATAATTTTGGTAATAATAATATATCGACAGTTTTCCCTTTTAAACAACTGCTGCGGTCAGAATGTATGGATTAAAATTTTTTCGATAGTATCGATAGTGGGAAAAAATATCGATATATATATATATATATATATATATATATATATATATATATATATATATATATATATATATATATATATATATATATATATATATATATATATATATATATATATATATATATATATATATATATATATATATATATATGTTGAGGAACCATTCCCTGTAATACAACTCAACGATAAACAGGCTCTATTTCTCATACACTTCTTTTCACACACTTTTTATATTGCTATACACTTATACATTCAAACACATTTCATATTATCAACTCTATTTGTTCTACAGTTTTAAACATAAATTCAGTTGCTCTTTCATCATCAATTCGAACAGTCCACTAAAACGCAAGCATACAAAATCAAACCATAAAACTGTACGAACAAAATAACTATTTAAATAAACTAAAATATATGTATTAACATAAGGTGTTGTGTGTTACATTTATTCGGGGTCTGATTAACAATCAGACAGACTATCGGGAACGATTGACACTAGGGTCAATCTGCTTCAGGCGAGACGGATTCTCAGAACATTCATCATCATAAATTTGGACCTTCGAGCCGGATATCGGACTACGTACTTACATATATAGATGTGTATGTACATACAACACAAGTTAGAAAAGTGGTAATAATCGGTTTGTTATAAAGTCGTGTGCGGTTGTGCGAGTGTAAGCACATACATACAGTTTAAATAAACATACAAGTTTTAGTTTTTGTTTTCAACTGCTTTAGCAACAATAACTATAAAATCAAGAGTGCGTAAAGTAAATAGAAAAGTATTTAAAAGAAAAAAACAACCACAACAACAATCGGTCGTTATAAGAGTTTGTGCAGTGTATTAGTTTGTTTTTTGCCAAATGCTTCAAGAGCAATAAAATCATATACATAGTAACGAGAGAATAAAAAAGATTTTTAAAAATTAACGACGAAAATACTATCGGTTGGTTACAAGAATCGTGTGCTGTTTTAAGTTTTTTGCTGCTCCAACAACAACAACAATAGCAAGTTATACATTCAAGAGAGCGATTAAAAAGAACGAAAAGAGGGTTGTTGCTAGTATTATTCGTGATCATTTGTGTTTTTTGCAAACTTCTTTAACAACGACAAGAATAAGTTGTACTCAAGTTTAAATACATAAATAAGAAAAAATGGAAAAAAAAGATTTATATAAATTGGTTATATTAGTTACTTTATTATATACAAAAGATTAAATAAAGAAAGGAATAAGAAGCGAACAAGAAATTTATATAAGGTGGTATTTGTGCGCGGTTAGTTATTTTTTGGTCAAGTGCTGTAGAAGACAGATAAAAATAAAAACAATTGTAGCTGAACACAACCAAATCTGCAAGCGAAAAACTACAAGCGATAAAAACATAGACCGTAAATCTGTAAGTACAAAATTTTTGATAATTTTATAAATTAATTCACCATGTCTGGGATGAAAGCTATTCAAACAAAACGTCGTTTGGAGAAAAGCGCGATTACTCGTGCATATACGTTTATTCAACATCCTCCTGGGGAACTATTTGCAGAGCAAATAGAAGCACGAATTGTTCGATTGGAGTCTGCGTATAACAAATTAATAGAGTATACTAGCGAATTATACGGTTATGAGGCGGAAGAGGGCTTCGTAGATCCGGAAGATGAATTGGTAGATTACGAAGAAAAATTTATAACATGTCAGGCGTGGTTTAAAAGGGTTTTAAAATCTCTTAATCCACAACATTCAACTAGTGAACCACAGATCGAAATTTTTTCTCGTCTGGCTGAACAACATTCAACATTGCTGCAGAGACTTGACAGTCCAACGACATCTCGTAATGAAGACTTGCCTAAGATTAGAATAGAACCGTTTACTGGGCGCTACAAAGATTGGCCGGCGTTTAAAGATTTATTTATTAGCGCGATTGATTCTAGACCACATTTGTCAAATATTCAAAAGTTTCAGTATTTAAAATCACTTATAAAAGATGACGCGGCAAATCTAATTAAACACATGCAAATATCGGATTCATCATATAACAGTGCATGGGATCGACTCAAAGAGCGTTTTGATCGACCTCGTCACATAGTAACATCGTACATTGAAACATTTATGTCCCTCCCTTCCATGAAGGAGGAGAATTCTATTGGTTTAAGAAAAATTTCTGACATTTCGAATGAAGTAGTTAGGGGCTTGGACGCAATTGCTTACAACGAACGTGATCATTGGCTTATTTACATCTTGCAGAATAAACTTGATTCTGAATCCCGCCGTAAATGGATAGAAAAATCTCGTGATGACCCTAAACCTACTATTTCAAAGTTTTTAACGTTTTTGGATCAATGCTGTGAAGAGTTAGAATTGGGAAAAGGTACTGCTGCTAAATCAACGCATTATAAAAGGAATCCATCTACATCGTTAGTGGCTACAAATGTACAACAAAATTGTTTGGACTGCGGCTCAATGGATCATCAAACACATAAATGTCCGCATTTTATATCGTTATCTGTTGATCAACGTCGTTTAATTGTAAAGAAAAAGGGCCTTTGCTATAATTGTCTACGTAAGGGTCACTCAGTTAGTTCTTGCAAATCTCAACATAAATGCGATTCCTGCCAACGGAATCATCACTCATTGTTACATCATACTCAGGGTATACCGTACAAACAGGGTCAGGTCGCTATTTGTTCGGAATCTCACACTAGCCAACGGGCTACATCGGAGCCTAGTTGTTCGCAGCCAGTGTCGTTGAATACGGTGGTATCTCAGCGTAACACTGCATCGGGTTTGAGAAAGAATATTACTCACATTCTTCCCACAGCTTTAGTCGATGTTCGTAATTGCAGAGGTAATTTTATCACTTGCCGTCTCCTGCTCGATACTGCGTCAGAATTGTCGTATATCACAGAAGATTGTCTAAAACGTTTGGGCTTGCCTCGCTTTCACTCTAAAATAGCACTTACTGGAATTTCGGCAGTAAGGGCAGAATCAACACATGGTCATAGTTATTTATCAATGAAGGCTAGAAATTCAGACATTTCTATTGATGCTCAGGTACACATTTTAGGCCGAATTACGTCGTCTCTACCACGAACTACAATAAAATATTACGATCGCAAAATATTGGATGCGGTTCACCTTGCTGACCCATCATTTTATCATTCGAATCCCATTGACATTTTACTTGGTGCAGACTATGTATGGGATGTATTAACACAGGATAAGCTACGTGATGATAAGGGTAACACAATAGCTATTTCTACAATTTTCGGTTGGGTAGTCACATCGGCAAAGTCATCAGGTCAAAATCAACCATCATGTTCATCATTACTTACTTTAACAGACATTGATAAAACAATTCAATCATTTTGGGAAATCGAGGAAACAGATATAGGAATAAAACAAGCTGATGAATCTGCATGGGTTGAACAACATTTTAAGGATACACATACACGACATGCAGATGGACGTTATATAGTAGAGCTTCCGTTCAAGGAAGAAAATCCTATATTTGGTAATACCTATCAGGGCGCGCTTACGAGATTTAATGCTACTGAGCGTAGACTCTCCAGAAATCTATCGTTGAAAGAGAATTATACAACATTTATGAGGGAATATCACAGTTTGGGACATATGCGTGAACTTTCACCAGAGGAAATAGATGTCACTGATGGACGTTTATTTTATTTACCACATCATCCAGTTGTTGGTCCTAAACTGCGGGTAGTATTTGATGGCTCATTTCAGGACGCGAATGGTAGCTCATTGAATGACAAACTACATATTGGCCCATCAATTCAACGTAATTTATTTGCTGTTTGCTTTCGGTTTCGTTTGCATAAATTTGTATTTTCGGCAGATATTATCAAAATGTTTCGCCAAATTTGGGTGGCGGAAGATCATCGTAATTTTCAACGCATTCTGTGGAGAGAAAATCCTAACGATACGCTTAAACATTTTCAATTATGTACGGTCACATACGGAACAGCTTCCGCACCATACCTTTCTGTAAGGGTGTTGGAACAATTGGCAAGAGACTACAAGGAGTCTCATCCTAAAGCATCGAAAATTCTACTCGAGGACTTCTACGTCGACGATGTACTAACGGGTGCCTCGTCAACGGAAGAAATTATTGTAAAACGTGCAGAACTCATTGACTTACTTTCACAAGCTGGACTCGGATTGAGTAAATGGGTATCAAACTGCGGTGAGATCACCCTACCTAACAACAATAACAATCATGACATTTTGCCAAATGACGGCAACGATACAACAAAGGTTCTAGGCATTTATTGGAGTGCGAATGAAGGTTTTATTCGGTATAGAATAAATATAGAAGACGATAAAAAGGCTACGAAAAGAAATGTAATATCGGACGTCGCTCGAATATTTGATCCACTTGGTTTGGTTTCACCAGTTGTCGTGAAATTCAAGATAATGTTTCAGGAATTGTGGTTACTGAATCTTCAATGGGACGAACCACTACCACCTGACTTAGAACAGTTATGGCTTAGGTACAGGAATGATTTACAGAATCTATCAAAATTAAGCTTACCTAGATATGTGCCTAATTCCGAATCAACAATGCAACTACATGGCTTTAGTGATGCCTCAATTAAGGCCTATGCTGCTGTCGTATATTGCAGAATGATAGATACAGAAGGAAACGTTTTCATAAATATATTGGCATCAAAGACTCGGGTGGCACCACTAAAGCAAATTTCTCTTCCTAGGCTGGAATTATGCGGAGCTTTGCTGCTAACACGCTTGATGAAATCTATTATCAAATCACTTCCTCATCAACAAATTGAAATTTACGCTTGGTGCGACTCTACGGTTGTACTATCTTGGCTATCTATGCAGCCAACTAGATTAAAAACGTTTGTAGGGAATCGTACGTCGGAAATTTTAGAAACTCTACCTCGCAACGTGTGGAGACACGTGAATACTAAAGAAAACCCGGCAGATTGTGCTTCACGTGGCCTAATGGTCGATCAACTCATCGAACTTGACCTCTGGTGGTCAGGTCCATCTTTTTTGAAAAATCTCCAACAATTTAGGTCTTCTGAAGACACACAACACACATTTGATAATGACAACGTGATTGCCGAAATGAAGGCTACTTCAAAATTTGTCACAAACGTCGCAATAACTTTAAAAATTGACAGTCGTAATGTACATCCTCTAGAACAAATTCTTAGAGATGTTTCTCATTGGTATAAACTTATACGTATCGCAGCATATGTAAAACGCTTTATAAACATTGTTATACACAGAATCAAAGTTCCTGCTAAAACTTTAACATACGATGAAATTAAAGATGGCAAAATTATTTGTTTAAGAATGGCTCAAAATTGTTTTTTCGCTGAGAAAAATAGTCTTCTTCATAACGCTAAATTTCCAAGCAATTCAAGATTAATTCAACTCTCACCATTTATCGATGAAAATGGACTTCTAAGGGTTGGCGGAAGAATATCAAATTCGGAGCTTTCAACGGAAACTCGACACCCAATAATCTTACCAAAGGAACATAAAATCACCAGACTTATCCTCAACGAGGAACACGTAAAGAATTTGCATCCTGGCGTATCAGCACTATTTGTAATTGTCAGACAACATTATTGGATTCTTGGAGCCAGGAACTTAATACGTAAAATAACTCATCAATGCTTAAGATGTTTTCGACACGCTCAACACGTTACACAACAACGGATGGCTGATCTACCTAAGGTACGCGTTAGACAGGCCTTTCCATTTCAAAATGCTGGATGTGATTATGCTGGTCCATTCACACTGAAAATTCATCGCGGACGCAACACAAAAACATCTAAGGGTTATATATGCCTCTTCGTATGTATGGTTACATCAGCCATACATTTGGAATTAGCAACAGACTTAAGCACAGAATGCTTTTTGGCCGCTCTGCGTCGCTTTATGGCACGTCGTGGCAAATGTTCATCTATATACAGCGACAATGGTAAAAACTTTGTCGGCGCAAAACGCAAACTTAACGAAATGTATCAACAACTATTGTCTGAAGAACACAATGAAATCATCACTGCTGCATTAGCTAAAGAAGACATCAAATGGATTTTCATTCTAACTTATTCACCGCATTGGGGTGGCATCTGGGAGTCAGGTATCCGCTCTGTAAAGCTTCATTTACGACGCGTTATTGGCTCAACTATACTTACTTTTGAACAAATGCATACACTTCTTGCACAGATAGAAGCAGTCATCAACTCCAGGCCATTGGGATCTGCTCCAGACACTGAAATTGGCTATCTTTCTCCATCACACTTCTTAATTGGTAGAACAACTACAATGGTACCTGAGGGTAATTTAACACAACTCAATACGAATCGGCTCGATTACTGGCAACATATACAATGCATGTATCAGGGTTTCTGGCGAAGATGGAGTAACGAATATTTAACCTCCCTTCAACAACGTCCTAAATGGCAAAAAACTCATCCAAACATTGCAGTGAATGATATAGTACTCGTCAAACAAGAAAATACTCCACCATCGACTTGGATTATTGCACGTGTGATTCAAACCTTTCCTGGTAGTGACGGTTTAGCTAGAGCTGTGCTTCTGAAAACTTCTACTGGAACAATGACCAGATCTATCACCAAAATTGTTAAACTTCCGATATGCTGAAACGCTGTTTCAGGGCTGCCCGGGATGTTGAGGAACCATTCCCTGTAATACAACTCAACGATAAACAGGCTCTATTTCTCATACACTTCTTTTCACACACTTTTTATATTGCTATACACTTATACATTCAAACACATTTCATATTATCAACTCTATTTGTTCTACAGTTTTAAACATAAATTCAGTTGCTCTTTCATCATCAATTCGAACAGTCCACTAAAACGCAAGCATACAAAATCAAACCATAAAACTGTACGAACAAAATAACTATTTAAATAAACTAAAATATATGTATTAACATAAGGTGTTGTGTGTTACATTTATTCGGGGTCTGATTAACAATCAGACAGACTATCGGGAACGATTGACACTAGGGTCAATCTGCTTCAGGCGAGACGGATTCTCAGAACATTCATCATCAATATATATATATATATATATATATATATATATATATATATATATATATATATATATATATATTATATATATATATATATATATATATATATATATATATATATATATATATATATATATATATATATATATATATATATATATTTATATATATATATATATATATATATATATATATATATATACATATATATATATATATATATATATATATATATATATATATATATATATATATATATATATATATATATATATATATATATAAATATATATATATGTACATATATATATATATATATATATATATATATATATATATATATATATATGTATATATATATATATATATATATATATATATATATATATATATATATATATATATATCTATATATATATATATATATATATATATATATATATATATATATATATATATATATATATATATATATATATATATATATATATATATATATATATATATATATATATATATATATATATATATATATATATATATATATATATATATATATATATATATATATATATATATATATATATATATATATATATATATATATATATATATATATATATATATATATATATATATATATATATATATATATATATATATATATATATATATATATATATATATATATATATATATATATATATATATATATATATATATATATATATATATATATATATATATATATATATATATATATATATATATATATATATATATATATATATATATATATATATATATATATATATATATATATATATATATATATATATATATATATATATATATATATATATATA
>OY101451.1:45291802-45362264 GCA_956483635.1 Panzeria rudis | reverse complement strand
ATATATATATTATATATATATATATATATATATATATATATATATATATATATATATATATATATATATATATATATATATATATATATATATATATATATATATATATATAATATATATATATATATATTTATATATATATATATATATATATATATATATCTATATATATATATATATATATATATATATATATATATATATATATATATATATATATATATATATATATATATATATATATATATATATATATATATATATATATATATATATATATATATATATATATATATATATATATATATATATATATATATATATATATATATATATATATATATATATATATATATATATATATATATATATATAAATATATATATATGTACATATATATATATATATATATATATATATATATATATATATATATATGTATATATATATATATATATATATATATATATATATATATATATATATATATATATATATATATATATATATATATATATATATATATATATATATATATATATATATATATATATATATATATATATATATATATATATATATATATATATATATATATATATATATATATATATATATATATATATATATATATATATATATATATATATATATATATATATATATATATATATATATATATATATATATATATATATATATATATATATATATATCGTTGTGAAATTTCGGAGCTGTCGTATTGATGACAGGGAAATTTCAATAGGCATATTTTTTGGAAAAATTTATTCATTTCTATTCATTTTACTCGACTTTTCCATTGTTCGATTAATCAGTTAATCGAAATTGAGGTTTTTAAGATAATCGAAAAATCGAGTAACACTTTTATTTTGTTCTACTTATTTGTGTCGAATAAGCTGTACTGCTACAAATTATTCGATTTAATCGGAAAATTTTCGAATCTACACAAAAAATAGACAGGATTTATGTTCATTAAAGCCATGTTATTGAAAAAATATGAATTTCAATAACATATTTCGTTAACTTAATACAATATTTTGTTGTATGTATTTCTTACCCATGTAGGTTATTTCTTTAATTTTTATATATACATAAGTACTTAAAACAAGTTTTATCTCAGAAGTAAATAACTGGGATAGGCTCAGCTGTAGAGAGTATGCTTTACGGCCGCGAAGCCCGGGTTCGTATCCAAGCCATGTAAAATTTTTCTATATATATATATTGTTTTTTCTTTAATAATAATTTTGTTATCAATATAGCGAAGTTCTTTATCACAGGAAGTTTGAAAACAAAAAGTTATTGAATTACCCAAATATGCAGTTACCACCAAAATATGCAACTACATTGGGGTTTTTTAACGTTCACAATTGCAGCATACTTTCACGGGCTATTATAATTGGTTACTTGTCATATTTTTCGTATTAAAAAAATAATGTTGATCAACATTTTTCGCAAATTTGAACAGAGTACTTAGCTTAAGGACCAATAAGATTCTTATTTTTTGCCAGAATTTAGCGATTGCATCCATCATGTGATCGTCATAAAACTATCTTTGAAATACAGCTCGAAAAAATATACTCAGTATATTTTTCATATTAATGGAGGATCAATTTAAATTATAGCCAGCGTTGTCAACTTTAAAATTTCAAAAAGCACTGAAACAAGGAAAAAACGCGTAATTTTTGAAAAAACGCACTAAATTTACAATTTATATGTTTTGATCCATGGTAGAATAATAGAACAGGTAGCCGCATAACTAACACAAATGTACATATTGGGATAGATAATGTCAAACATTAATAGAGAGGGTATGTGTGTGTTTGTATAACAGAAGTAGCAAACATACGTGTGGTATTGTGTGTGCAACGTAGTTATTTCACATATACACAACATTTGACAGTTCGTACCATGAAAAAAGCAAATAAAAAAATAATGAGCTGGTGTTCCACGGCTACCTTGTATATTATTCTACCATGTTTTGATCACTTCATAAAGCAAAATACATAATTTTTCATTAAAGGACATGTCGCACACGCAATGCGAGTGACACAACTCAAAAATACTGGTTTTCCAGAAAACGAGAAAAAATGTATTCTCTCCTCAAGAGTTTGCTATGTAAGATATTTGTATGATTTTGTAAGCAGTATAAACAATAATATGTAGTATTAACTCCAAAAACGCATTCCTTCAGTTGTATCACTTTTAAAGTGCATGCGAGATATAATTGAGTAGTAACACGAATAAAAAAGAATAAAATTGCTTTAATTTATGAAAATATAAGTCACTATATCTTTAAAACTAGAGCTAATTGGAAATTTTTATGGCAAATTCTGAATTCAACAGATGAAAATATACAAATAAGGATCTGCTATTTAGAGCTATCGATATTCGTCCCACTCGATAGTTCCGATAGTTCATTTGAAAACTATTGATACTATCGATAGTATCAAAGTTTTAAAAGAATGCTAGAGTGTTAACCCTTCATCCATTAAAAGGCTTTTGATTTATTATTTATCAAATCTTATATGGGACTTTATTAAGTAATTCTTTTATAAAATAATTTTTTAATGAATCTATAATTATCTGGTACAATCTTTTATATCGTTACTTTAATATAGAAACGCCTTCACTCATTATTTTTTAAAATCGAATATTTTGATTAATCTAGGGAAATAGGGAAAAAACTCGATATGAAAAAAACAATGAGTTGGGGCATTTCTATATTATGGTAACGATAGTTATATTCGTAAATTGAAACTTTTAAGAACACCCAAAGAAAATGGATAATAACATCAAAACGGCTGTACGCATTTTCTTTAAACGTGGCTTAGAAGATTTAAGATCAAGTCACCTTTCAAAAAATAAAATAAAAATAGATAAATAAATTAAAAGCGATCAAGCCCTTTTGGAGCTACGTTGTCACAGACACACAGATTTAAAAGGATACTAGCTGAAAATATATGATAACTTCTAAACGGCTGGACGCATTTTCTTGAAACATAACTAAGAACACTTTTGATAAAATCACCTTTCAAATAAATCGGTCTACAAATTTGGGCTCTACGATGGTGCAGACAGACACACAGATAAACACTACAAACTTCCAACTACCTTTGGGCTCTACGATGGTGCAGACAGACATAAAGATACACACTACATACTTCTAACTACAATAGTTCAGACAATACTATTTCATTTCAAACTTTTGTTTACCTACACCACTAATTATCATAAGTTCAATAACAAAACTAGTGGTAAATGCGGGTTCAAGTAATGAGAAACATAATCTTTTAATAATATATAATTGGCGAAGCTATTATAGTTAACTTCCTAAAGACTGTACATTTGGCCATAATAGAAGTGCTTTTCGACTCTAATGTTATATACAGTTATTCAAGTAGTACCCAATAATTTTGGTAATAATAATATATCGACAGTTTTCCCTTTTAAACAACTGCTGCGGTCAGAATGTATGGATTAAAATTTTTTCGATAGTATCGATAGTGGGAAAAAATATCGATAGTCCATTAAAAATAAAACTATCGATAGTACTATCGATGCTATTTTGATCTCGAAGCTATTTTGATCTCGAAGCATTTTCATTGTTGCGTAGTGTAATTAAATCGAGGTACATCAGTATCTCATAGGTATCACAACATGAATTTTCTCGCTTCAGCCCTTTTTTAATGTGAAGCATGGTAGGACATTCTGTTACGTATTTTAGACTTAACCCAATTCATACGCTGATTTAAAAATCATGTTTTATTTTTAATTCTCCCTTAATACCTGCTTCCAAAAACCTTTTGCATTCATACGATGATTTTTAGTTGCATGTATTTTTTATAAATTACTCTAAAAATTTGCTTTCTTTGCTCTTTCACAACAACAAAAACCTAGCACAATCACATAACTTGAGGTCTACACGTAACATAATATGTAAGATGAGATTGTCAAATTCAATCGCAGAGAGAATTATGTTACGTGTAGACTTCAAATTAGTGTTATCTCAATGTTATAGGAATTTTTATGAGAGCGTTGTTATAAGAATTCTTATAACAACAATCTTATGAGATGAACTGTCAAAACACATGTACATAAAAATAAAATAGTGTGCATATGTGAGTGTTTATTAAAATAAATGAAAAGCGATGTTTTTGATAAAATTTCTGTGTTAAATAAATGTGTTTAGTTGATTTACAAATTTAAATTTGTGTGTAAAATGAAACAACTAATTATGCAAACGTGGTACATGTTAACTCGATGAACATTTGCATAAAATGAAATCTTATCGGAAAAGTAAAATTACGTCTTCCCCTAGTATGAGATTAAGAGAAAATTTGACATTTTGTTTTTAGTATTCTGCCGACGTTTTCTCTCATGTTATCTCAAAGTTAATGTCTCGTGAAGACGCTGTGTAAGAGAGAGACTGAGAGAAAATGCAAATAGAACTAAAGAAAAATATGAAAAAAATCACCGAAAACTGAAAATGTGATTTTTTTCTCTACCCCGTTTGCTTCTCTACCCCGTTCGCGATCATAGACCAAAAATCATGTATTAAAAAACATGGAACAAATCATCGATGAATTGCGTTGGAATAAGTAGTAGTATTTGCTAATGAAATAAACGGGGTTAAATCGACCGAATATTTATGTACGAGTATATTTACTTAGACAGAACCAAATACATAAAAATATAAATAAAATTGTTATTATTCCACAAGGCTGCAAATAAGTATGTTTAACAAAGGATGGCATGTATTATTATCAGAGAATTTTACTCTTGAAAACATTTTTTTAAATAAATAAATTAATTTTTTAATTTTGTGTTCAGTGCCACCCTCACAAACAAAAGCACCAAAAATTAAACAAAAAAAGCACCGAGCACTGACTTGAAAATTTTTCGCGTCGAAAAGTTGAAAAAGCACTAAAAACGGTGCGAAAAGCACTGAGTTGACAACTGATTATAGTTTTTGGGAAAAGGTAACTCTATACTTTTTTATACAATCGGCACAATCAGTGTATTGGATGAACAGTGTACAATTAATTTTACTTAGATGAGCCATTCTCGGAATTTCCTCCAATAAACGAAAACACTAAAAAACCCCCAAAAAGTTGTTTTTCGCGAATATCGGGGGAAAAAATAATAATTATCATATTCGTGTTCAGCGATGTCACATTATCCCAGATTTTTTTTTTTTGTAAGATATGACAGACTTAGAAATTCGAAAATTTGCTTCAGTATTTCATCTTAAGTTTGTCTCAAATCTTACCTTGTATGTATAAAAATTGTGGATATTTTGAGTGTAATGAGCAGGGCTCGGACTTTCATGCAAATGCATGTTTTTTGTGGTAATAGATAAAGAGGTATTGACTAATTATCTATGCGAATCATCAAATTTTAAGTAGTTTGGCATCGATTTGTAGTTGCATATTTTGGTGGTAACTGCATATTTGGGTAATTCAATAACTTTTTGTTTTCAAACTTCCTGTGATAAAGAACTTCGCTATATTGATAACAAAATTATTATTAAAGAAAAAACAATATATATATATAGAAAAATTTTACATGGCTTGGATACGAACCCGGGCTTCGCGGCCGTAAAGCATACTCTCTACAGCTGAGCCTATCCCAGTTATTTACTTCTGAGATAAAACTTGTTTTAAGTACTTATGTATATATAAAAATTAAAGAAATAACCTACATGGGTAAGAAATACATACAACAAAATATTGTATTAAGTTAACGAAATATGTTATTGAAATTCATATTTTTTCATTAACATGGCTTTAATGAACATAAATCCTGTCTATTTTTTGTGTAGATTCGAAAATTTTCCGATTAAATCGAATAATTTGTAGCAGTACAGCTTATTCGACACAAATAAGTAGAAAAAAATAAAAGTGTTACTCGATTTTTCGATTATCTTAAAAACCTCAATTTCGATTAACTGATTAATCGAACAATGGAAAAGTGGAGTAAAATGAATAGAAATGAATAAATTTTTCCAAAAAATATGCCTATTGAAATTTCCCTGTCATCAATACGACAGCTCCGAAATTTCACAACGATATATATATATATATATATATATATATATATATATATATATATATATATATATATATATATATATATATATATATATATATATATATATATATATATATATATATATATATATATATATATATATATATATATATATATATATATATATATATATATATATATATATATATATATATATATATATATATATATATATATATATATATATATATATATATATATATATATATATATATATATATATATATATATATATATATATATATATATATATATATATATATATATATATATATATATATATATATATATATATATATATATATATATATATATATATATATAACTCTTAATTTTCCTATATCTGTGCAACTATAAGAGTGAGGCTCACTAAATTCGATGTGTGTTATTCTTACAGTCACATGCAACTTTCAGCAAAACATTATCGATATTGGAGGGGGCGCGTACCCCCAATACGAAGCAATTCTTAATTTTCTTATATCTGTACAACTAAGAGTAAGGTTGCCTAAATTCGATGTGTGTTATTTTTAGAATAATATTAAATTTCCAGCAAAATATTGCTGGTAGAGGTGGGGGAAAATACGAGGTAATTCTTAACTTTCCTTTATCTGTACAACTATAATATTGAGGCTCTCTAGTTCGATGTGTGTTATTCTTAGAATAAACTGAATAAGCAAAATCCTGGTGGTATAGGAGGGAAGAAACGGGTACGCCCATACAAGGTAATTAATTATTTTCCTTTATCTACACAACTTTAAGAGTGATGTTCTATAAATTTTATGTATGTTAATCTTAGAATAGCCTGCAATTTTCGGTAAAAGTTGCATAGGAGTGGAGAAACGGGTAACCCCATAGAAAAAAAGGAATGTAAAATCCACATGCCGCAATTTTGATTGCAAATAATATTAAATTTACAAGAAATAATTAATCGCGTGAGTGTGTTAGTGTTTACTTGCTTTGTACATTGCTACAATTCACTGTTCTGCTTAGTTGTGTGACATGTGTCGTCTATGTATACGACAAAAAACGAATTACCAGCGAATATTTACTGCTGCTGGTTTAAAATTACCATCGTTTAATATTAATTTTAAATGGAAAATAATTAATCTAACCTTAAATCACCGTTAAAACAATTTTGTTATAAACGTTAAGTTTCTTTTTCAATCGACATGACTATAACTTTAATTTCAATTAAGTTTTATGTTAAATAATCATTTAAATCATTTTGAATTAATATGAAATGCATTTTACATACGATGGTATTTATTTAGTACATAAGTAAAGAAAAGTTTGAAGCTGTTGTGGCTGCAGTGGTTAGCGCGTGGACTATCATGCAGGTAGCACGAGCTCAAATCTTGGCTGGGGCAGTCAGCTACAACGAAAAGTTTTCTGATGACTATCACGTAAGTAAAATAATTAATAAAATAGCTACATTAAGGTCATGTTGTTTCAGCTTGATATAACTTTAATTCAACATGATTCTTCGTGTTGTTGAAATATCAAATTCACGTTGTTTCAACTTGAAAATAGTGAAGGTCGTAAAATTGTATATATGTTGCTCCTAAAACAAATTGCCATTTCGAGCTAAATCTTGGAGGTATCAGAGGGGGAGATGGGTGCCATCATACAAGATAATTATTAATTTCCCTCTATCTGGGTTAATCTTACAATAACGTAAAATTCCTATCGAAATCTTAGTGTTATAAGAGGGCGAAAAGGGTACCCCCACACAAAGTAGTTATTAATATTACTATATCAGCACATCTACAATTGGAAGGCTCTCAAAATTTGATGTGAGTTTTCTTTGAACAAATTGCAACTTCTAAAAAAAATTTGCGGTACCCTTATGAAAAGTAATTATTAATATTTTCATATCAGCCGGAGGTGGGGTACTCTTAGAATAAGGTGCAATTTCCAACAAAATCGTGAGGTCATCACAGGGGAGACGGTAAATTGCCTTCGACATGAATCTTTAATGCGAAGTTGCACCATGAGAAGTTGCACATGTGCGAAAAACTCCACCATTGTCATCAACGTATGTGATTCTGAACTCCAAGAGTTCTTCATAATCGCCACGTATCTGTGTCCGTTTTGATCTTACTTCGGCAAAATTGTTTGATTTGTTCCCATTTATCGGCGGAAATTTTCGATTTAACAATTGGATTATCGAGGTCACTTCTTAACTCATCTCGTTTAATTTGTTCCATGCATAAGCGAATCGGTTGAAAATGAGGGGGCCCGGTTTTACTACTTTTACCGTACTGCTTATAGCTGTTTTGTACTATCTTACAAGCCTTTCGACTTCTATAGAAAATGCAACCCTGATCTAATGAGTTTATGGAACATTAAGAAAAAAACAATTTAGCACATTATATCAGGGTTGCATTTTTGGCAGAAGTCGAAACACTTGTAAAATAATCTGAAAACAGCTTTATCAAAGACGTATTTAGGAAAATGTCATACATGATGACGGCACGCAAAATGGATGAGTATTTGCCCAAGAAGTTCATCCAAAACAAGCAACTCCTTCATGGCCAGAGTTTGTGGAAGTAGTCTCAAAGCTCGAAGCCACAACTTTATTAGAAATTTGACATTCTAGTAATGTATTATGAACTGCTTCATCGATGTTTTACCGTCACCCGATTCAATTTTGGGGGCACTTAGAAACTTAGTCGTTGCATTGTAGGTCACGAGAACTGCTATACGATCCGCATTTGATCTGCCGACTAAGTTGGCTGAAAATTGTATCCAATGTATCAAAATGAGACACATTCACCCCGCCCTTCTATTTTCGTAAATCATGTTTGATTTTTTTAATATTTCATGTGTATTTACGATAAAATGGTAAAACTTTACTTTTTTTATCGATTATGATGTGCCCTTATCTTTTGCAGATAAAAAATTTGTATTTTTAAAGCAAAAATTTAGTTTTTTCACCATAATTTTTTATAACTTCGAAACTATTGTTTATATTGGGAAATCATACAAGAATAGATTAAAAGCATTGTAATTACAATTTTTTCTAAATGTATTTGAACAAAATTGTACAGGTAATTCTCGAGTAATAGCTACATTTACATGAGCTTGTCTAATACTATGTTCAGACCTGAGTTTTTAATCGTCTTTAAGCAAAATGTTTAAAAATTTAATCAATCATGTTCACAGTACACTTAAGATGATTAAATTGACACTTCCACAGCTCACTTCTAGCAAATAACAACAAAATAGGCAAATTTATAATTCTTACTATTATTAAAAATGGAAAAGAATATTTTATTTTCCATTTGTTTAAAGTTTTAATTAAAATATTTTAGATTTTTTTTATTTTTCAGAATATTATTCACAATCTCAAAAGGTGTGTTCAGGCAATTTTATGTGTTTATAGATATGATTAAATTTTAATCATATAAATTTGAAGTGATTATGTGCATGGAAAAAGATCTAGTTTTTGTAGTGATTAGCACTTAATCACGATTGAGATGATTAACACTGTAAGTCTAAACGTGGCATAAGAAGATACAAAATTTGGACTTATCAAAACTAAACCAATGTATGGGTTCACCAATCATTGGCCGATTAGATTCATATCTTCCAGGCATTTTTTTTTTAGATAAAAAGGAAACTTTTTTTTGCCGAGTGCTCATTGATATCATGTGATGTGGCAAAAATGGCCACTGTAATATACTTACATATGTATGTATCTCTAAGAAAATAGACGAACTAAAATTTATAGTAAATTTACTTAAAACGTGGAAACCCTTAGAAGTGACCGGAATGAGTGCAAAGTGCAATTAAGTTTATCACAAAAGCTTCAATTAAGGTTAACCTGATTTAAATTTATTGGTGAAAGATGTTTTACGTGGTGTGAGGATGGATGAACCTTTCTTAGGTTGAATTTTAGAAAATAAGCAGTTTAATTGCAATATGTTCTAAATGCTTAGCCAATATACGTGAAAATCATTTTTAGTTTTACACTTTAAATTTAAAATATTTCCGAACTAAATTTGCCATGTACGCAAATTGAAACAGTTTATATTAATCATAGATTAGAAAAAAGTTTGTTAACGATGGCGTTTGATATAAATTCTTTGCTTGAAAAAAGCTAAAATTTTTAATCGCAATCGCGTGATTTATGGGTTCGAATTCGATTATGATTAAAAGATGCGATTAATCCCGATTACGACTATAATCGCTTTGCAAACCCTAGTTGTCTCCTTTGTTTGAGCGCTTTTCTGCCAATTCCGTATTTTGCTTGTAAGCTGTTGTTTCGTTTGTGTGCACTTCGTGTATAAAAAAAGAAAATAACAAAACAACAAAAATAATAAAATTGGATTGTTAAATATAACTATGTTGCAATTTTATGAATGGTAATAACGTAGTTATTAAATGTTAACATGAATTTGCTTATGGCAACCTAGTTAAAGTTTGCAGCATTTTAAAACGATAATTAACTATTCTCCACTTTCATAGATTACTTCAGAAAACATAACCATGCCTTTTCTCTGCGTATATATGAAGGCAAAGTCACCGTAGTATAGTAAATAGTATGCTACACTATTAACCGGGAGGTCGCTGGTTCGATTCTTGCGAAGACTATGGGTGTTTCTGCAAAAAAAGGAAAAAAGGCTTCCACAGTATGTGTGTTGTTTGTTTAAATATTTTTTTTTATTATATTATATTATTATATTATATTTTTTTATTATATTCAAATAGTGCTATTAACAAACACACAATTCGTTAGGAGAATTAAGCTCGATTCGTTCTCTCATTATTAAGGTTTTGGACAATCAGTATTCTACAATATTGACAGCTTATGTTATAAGGGTCTGTATTGTCAGAAGATTGATTGAAAAAATTGTGTGTATGTAGATAGCACTATTGGAATATAAGACCTCGATATTTCAACATCCTCCCGACCTTATGTGAAAACCCTGTATTGAAAGTCATAAAATATTTTGACATTTTGCAAATTTTATATTAGCAGTTTAATTCTACTAATATTATTTTTTAAATGTTGCCAGGGATAATTTGGAGTTTAGGGTTCGATTTCGTTGTGGAAATAGTTATACTTAATACTTCATTCAAAAAAGGCTTAAGACGCTTCAGTATCACAATAATTGATTTAATTTAATTGTTAGACTTGAGCTTTTGGTTTAATCTAATTAATTGTCATGACAAATAAAATCATCAAGTATATAATTGTATTGTTAAACAGAAATAAACAGAGGCAAGTAACAATATTAAGTTATAATAAAAAGTAAAGAAAACTCTTATGTACGTATCTTTTTATGCTATTTGAAACTGGAAATACAATTTAAATCATTTTCTTTTGGTTTATTTTTCAATGTTTATCCCTAATGGCAAATGCTCCCTAGTTCTCTTAATGTATTTATATAATCCAATTGTTTACCAGGTAAAAAGTAAGGAAAAAGTTTTCAAAGACAAATAAGAAACAATTTGAAATTTTGTAATTGAATTTTCTATGGGCGCTGTTGTTGCGGTATCTTACTTCGCAGTGGATAAAGAAAGGTGTACAAACCATTTAAATATACATACATACTACATATTTACATAAATTATGACACTTTATAAAATATTTGCTTAATTCATAACAATTTGTATCGCCTTTCTTGTATCAAATACACTTTTTGTTTATTTGTTTCTGAACACCTAGTGTAATTTGTATCGCGTTGTAATATTGTATTGATGGACAAAAGAAGAACAAGATACATACAAATACTTTCAGAGATTACATACAAATGTTCTCTAAGTATCATAATAAATACGACTTTTTCAAAACATGTGAAATAAAAGTGTATTGAATGCACTAATTTTTATATGAAAATTATCAACAACAAGTTTACACTATTGTATTCAATACAATATTACTTCTCTTTGGATGGATCTTATTGATATAGAGATTGCTGATATGTATATGTAAACGGATAATTTTTTATCCGTGGCCGACCACCTTTGGATATATTATTAAATGAGCCTAAAAAATGAACACGGTTTCAAATATGCGAAAAGGCACTAAATTCTTTTGAAATGGATGTCCCTGCGGGAAATGTTGTACCAATTGTCTTGAACGCCCTTGTCCTATGACTGGTGAAAATAGGAATGGTACAAAATGTTCCTGAGATATGACCGGTGAAAAGAGAATATATCACAAAATTATAACAAAAATGTTAGCGAAATACCTCCGTGCCAAAACGGAATCTTATTGATTCTACATGATTGCTTGTGTGCAGTAGGCAGCCACGTATATAAACCTTCCTGTACAAGCATATTTTTTCCAAAACAAAAATATTTAATTAAAGTATTGTAATTCAACTAGTAGAAGACAAGAACATTCAATTTGGGTTTAGAACATTGGTGGTCAAAAATATTTTGCAGCTGTATTGCTGTGAGAATTGTGAACTACAGTAATACGATAAAGTAAACGCAAAGATTTTCATTAAAATTTTATCACAAGAAATTATAATGGTCGTAAAAATGTATAATAATGCGGTTCACACTGAATCTACTATTTCTTTACTTGGTAAAATGGAGAAATTTTCAATATATTTTGCCCCAATCCCCTTAGTTTTTTCAAAAATATATTTTTATTTCTAATAAAAAGCACCTTATTTTCATCATTATCATTTATTTTACACACTGTGTGTGGCAAAATACTAACAAAGCTACTATGCGTGTACACTCGTCGCTCTCGCATTAACGACTAAATAGAGAGTATAGAAAGAAATAAAATAAAGAGTACAAACAATTGTTTAGTGAAATGAGCAACTTTGGTTTAGAACTTGTCACTGAGTGTTTACAACCTGTTTTTCAAAAATAAAATTTTTTGTTCGTTCGTAAAAATAACGAACGTAAGTAGTTTTACGTTTTTGTAATATACAATATTTAAGTGAGTGAGAATATATGAGAGAGAACAAAAGAACTTTTAATATTTTCATATATATTTGGTTATTATAAAATGAATTCATTCGTAATAAGCGAATGAAAACATTTAAAGTAGTCGATAAGCGATATCTACTCGTTTGTCTAACAAATTGTAACGGTAAAATAGCAAAGCTAGCAATAACTTGGCACAACATTAAAATTTGTATAAACAAATAAAATACATATAAATAATATATCAAAATTTTTGCAAAAAAAAATTATAAAGAACTCGCAGTTGCAGATTTGCAGATTCTGCAACAGCCTATGATAATGTTTAAAATTTAACTCAAAACACGGCTAGACTTTAAAGGATAACATAGTAGCACTGGAAATATAAGGTTGCATTCAATAACCTCCAAAGAAATAATGTCCATGGAATTTATATCCACGTCGAAAAGGATATTACGTCCACGGACATTACTTCGTTTTCACAGTGGAAACAATATCCATAAAAAATGAGAAATACCGTGAAGTTTATTTCCACTTTGAAATGGAATAGTATTTATTGTTTTCTCCTCTGCTCATATAAGATAGTACCTTCTCTAATGCTGACTTTAGACGACATGTATTTTACATCTGACTTATCAAATTTCCCACTGCAAAAGTGATACATGCCGTGTGAAACATATGAAACATTGTCAGATGACATTTACAGAAGCAAAGTCAGATGAAAAATTTTCAATTAGAGCGTGTTCTATTTTCATCTGACAAGGCATCTGACATCAGCTGTATTAAATTATCAAAAGTGTGGTTTGGCTGAAAAAACATTAAAAAGCATAGAGCGCTTTATATATTTACGAAAATTGTGCAAAAACTCAGCTGTTGTGAACACTCAGAGGTTATGTCAGATGTAATTGCACATGTACGTGTGAAAGCAAATATTATAAACCGTCTGTAAATTGACAATTTTGACAAACATGCGAAGTAACATATGTCTTACACACCGAACAACCCATATGTAAAAAACATGTCGTCTAAAGTCAGCATAAGTAAAGTTGTTTTAGTTGAGGACTTTCTCCTCGGGTATGTCGAATAATGGTTTCGTTGAGGAAAGGGTTTCTACCTGACCAGCCTCCGGCCGCCTTATAGCTAGTCACCTCCGGCTATGTCGAATAGTGACTGCGCTGAGTTTGTTGATTAGCTTGCCTTTAGCTACTAATAAAGAAAATCCTGATGCCAGGGTAAGAAGAAACTTATGTAGAAAGTCCTTACAAAGCGAAGTCACTATTCGATATACGCAGAGGCGAGAAGCAAGGCATAAACTTTTTACTTAGTGAAGCTACTGTTTGATATACATACATACATAAGTATGTACATACATAACTAGAGGAGAAACCCTTCAAGCCCGGGCGAAGGGAGGCAATGTAATCAATCGTTTCTCTACAAAACTGCCTATAAGGATTTATGGTAACAGGATGTATACATATGTATAAGTGTACATATGTATGTATGTATGCATGTTTTCATCTTTTTTTAATTAAAATATATAACATTTTTTAATGTTTTTCTATTTTGTAACTAATATTTTTATTTTCATAAACAAACGTCAGTTTATTTGTAGAGTTAACACCAGACATCACAGATTATACGTAGATAGTCAACTAAAACTTCAAAAACCTAATAGTATGTTTCCACCAACTTTAAATTACGTAGATTTAAGTAAATTACTTCGAAATGTTTCCACCGAGCTTGTGAGTGATTTGGTGTTCGAACTTTCGTAGTCAAATGATGCACTTACTTTATAAGGTCTGCGTAGCAGCTATAATTGATTTTTTTTCTATATATAGTTTGACATTTAAAATCAATTAAATATGCTTTAATGTCAGTTTTTTCGAAATTGTCAATCACAATTGATGGATGACCCAGGGATGGAGTTTGTAATTTTAAAAGCAACACAGGGTTGCATAGATAAATCCACTTCGAAAAAGAGTATTTTCGACATAATTTAAAATAAATCACCTACCTTGAAGTGATTTGGTCGTATGCAAAATGTATGGTAAATTATGTATAAATCAACATGATTTGCTCAAATCACCATGATTTGTCTAAATCATGCCGGTGGAAACATACTATAAGAATGTGTTAATAGAACATTTTGTATAGGATTGGTGTAAAATAAAAATTTCACCACAGCACCAAAACCATACATAGTTGTACAAATAGTATTTTACAAAATTTTTATATTTTAAATATGAATTTTTAGTTGTTATATACAATTAATTTTGTATTAATTAATGAAAATATGATTTAGAATAATTTTTAATACATTTGAGCTAAAAATATATTGATTTTCTAAAAACATTTTTGAAATTATTCTATTTGGTACTAAAAAAAATTATCTCAAATAGTATAAAAAATGCAATTCTGCTGAATGAAGAAAATGGTTCCAAACATTGATAAATTTCAACAAACAAATGTCAACAAAATTAAATAAATATTTTAAAATTTCAAAAAGAAGAAACATGAAATTTGTTGCAAAATCTATAAAAAAAAATAATTAAAATCTAATAGTATTTGTGTGTGGGAAAAATGAATTTTAGTGCGTTTTCAAATGCAAAAATTGCTCTCTCTGATGTGTGTTGAATTACTCCGCTCACGTGAGATGAATACACAGTCCTTATCCGTGTGAAAAGAGTTGTCATTTTTTTGACAGGTCGCCAGTTGACTATCTACACAGAAAAAATTATTCCTAAAAAATTTTCAATTAATACACTTGATCAGAAATTAAAATTAGTTTCAATTAATTTCGTAATTGAATGTGATCAAAACCAAAATTTTCTAAACAATTTTACAAACTTTGAGTAATTGAAAATTTTAATTTCAGTGATTGAATGTACAATTTTAGTCGTTAGTTGAACTTCAACAACACAATTAATTGAATCTGCAGTTTTCGTAATTGAAATAGTATTTTAGTTTTTTCTGTGTACGTATGTATAATCTATGGTTTATGTTTTCTAAAAACAGGCTGTTAATTATGTCAACTGACCGCTTCTAATGACAACGTCGTGTAAAATTTACCGGTCCCTTTCATACTAAGTTCGAAAACTCAAACCGGTTGCTACTCCTTGGGAAGCAGTCACGTGAGTTGTCTTGTGACAGGATATCTTCCATCTAGGGTAATGTAAGCCATTTTTTAATAAGAAATGGATGACCGAAGACTTAAAAGATCAGGAACACCCATAGAAACAAGTAAATTTATTCTAATTACTCTATAATGCCCAAAAAATAAATATATTTTATCATATAGCGGTATTTGTAGCTAGTAGTGTTTTTACGACTGACGAAAATATGTATAAAGATATATTTGGGATATTCACAAGGTCTTTTTACGACTAACGAAAATATAAAGATATATTTGGGGGATTCACAAGGTGTCATATCCTGTCCTAAAATTTTAAGCTAGTTTAAAATTATTTTTGTTTTCTTTCATACAAAAGGTGTCCTATATTAATACAATTCTTCATCCTATGTTTATGTTACTGTCATAAATAATTATTTCGCATTTTGATTTGATTTTTCGACAAAATGTCCAATTATTTTCAAATATATGGCGATTTTCTTTAGCAAATTTCTACTAAAAAGTTATATATTGGAAATAATAATACAAATTCGCAAGGGATTAATAAAGTAGAAAAAATCCCTTAAGCTGATTATATAGATTGCAAAAACAGCAATAACTTGTATATTAGCAAACTTGCAAAACTGTAACCCCATATTCATAAATAAATAAAATGTATTTGAAATCTATTTTAAGAACATTTTTTATGAAAAATTTGACATAAAATGCATTTCAAACTCATTTTAAATTCTATGAATATGGGGCTAAATATATATGTTTAACAAATTTCCAAAACCCCAAAAACTTTAAGCGAACAAACTCAGTAGATTTCAAGAATAAAAAACAATCTCAGGTACAAAAAAAAATGCGAACACTCGTGAATAATTTCGTAATTAAAAAAAGCCTTAAAATTTATTAAAAATCGCTCAAGTTGTAAGGAATCCCAAAAGCTTGGAAATACTTACGAAAATGACGAAGATTCGCAAAAACTTGATCAAAAAGATGTCAAAGTCTGATATTGATGAAACTGTCAAAAAGTAAAGAATAGGAAAACAATAACTTTTATTGCGAAAATAGAGAAAATTCGCGAAAAATTGCAAACAAGCCCTAAAATTACTCAAATATACCTAAAGATCTAAGGAATACCAAAAACTTGGAAAAATTGTCAACATGACAAAAATTCGCCAAAATTTGCCAACATCAAAATGATAGCAAAGTTTGACATGGATTAAAAATCAGTAAAACTGTAAAAAGCCTGCGAAAAAAAAATTCCAACAAATCTATCTATTATTTTTAAGTAAAAATTTTTTTTAGTCATTATTCGAATGTTTTCTTGTTTAAATTGAAAAAATCGTTCGAATAACGAATAAAAAAATATTTTTTACTTAAAAATAATAGATAGATTTTTTGTAAAAATTTTTTTTTCCCAGTTTGAAAAACAAATCGACCAAGTATTATACAATTTTGGAATTCGGGCTAAACGCGCCAACTTTTTTTAATTCACTTTGACAAAAGTGCCTAGTACATTTTTTTCAACTCGGCCGGTTGGAGTAGTAATAACTTTATGTACATCGTTTGGCAAAACGTAAGACTTCCTTTAAAAATCAGTCCACTACATTATGAATTTTGAACTATAATTTACAGAAGGCTATCTTACAATAATATAGGAGAGAGAAAAATAGGAAGTGGAAGATTTGTAGTCCCAGCAATAGAAAGAGCACTACAGGGTGTTTTTTTAAATGGCAACACCTTTTAAAATGAGTGACATAGATATTTTTTTTTACTTTTTTCGGAGCAGCCACTATTTACCCGCCTTCGGCTTGACGTTGATTAATGGAACACACTGTACAATAATGAAAGATTTTATAGCATTAAATAAATTTAATATGCACAAAACACCACATAGCACAACTTTTCCACTTCTTTTGTCATAATTCTTTCATAAAAACTTAAATTATTAAAATTTTGGTAATTTTGATATGCGGTATGTTAACCTTTCTTTTCAAACGAGTAAAATTAATGAACTTATAAGCAAAAACTCGTCCTGATCTGAGGACAAACGAATATAAATTAAAATTTGGATGTGCTCACTAAATATGTTGTAACTTTCTCATATTTTGTCCGATGTAACCAATATTACGTTTGATATGTTTGCAACAAAATTTTCTTTAAGATGTAGTTCTAAAATAAATTTTAAAGATTTTATTTTGCCTTACTGGAGCGTCTTAAAATAGTAAATTTTGAAAAAACTCAGTGAATTTTGATCCGATCAACATATTTTGAATATAGGCTGAAAGAGGAAAAACATATATATGCAGCAGTGCAAAATTTTCGTAATTCAAATAAGCAGCTGTCAAGATATTTGGAAATAGCTTATAAACTACAAAAAACACGTTTTTCGCGAATATCTCCAAAACGGTTCTTAAGAAAAATAAATGAATGTCATATTCATGTTGACTGACCCAAAATTAACTTAGAAAACATTTAATTTTTGAGGTGATCCCATTTGTGAACTAGTGTAATTAATTTAAAGTTTTGTTGCTCAAAATTTTGAATAATCGATTAATCCATAACTGTATATAAATAGTACAGAAATATCGTATATTACTTCAAATACATAGCATTTCATATATTAATCATGAAATATTTTAACATATTTCACAAATTACTTACTTACAGAAAATTTTCAAAATTTGGAAAATTTTAAGCTAATTGTATCTGCGATTAGAAATTCTAGATCCTCGAATTTTCGACGAAACTCTAGGAATAGATCACGTTCAAAATTTGATAAGTGTTGCTACCATTCTAAATTAGGTTCTAATGCTCACAAATGTATACCAAGCTTTAATTTTCAAATAAATTATTCGAATTCTTATAATTTAAATTAAAAAATCCTATAATGATGGTGACACAATAAAAAAAAATGCACTAAAACTTCAAAAAATTTACTAAATTTCAGTTCAAATAATTCTTGCAACAAACCCGAGTACAAAACGGGCGTGGCACTGGCCATAAATTTTATCATAGTGATGTACTTCCACGAGAACTAATTGTTTGCGAATTTTCATAAGAATCGTTTATTAGAAGTAGTTTAAGCGAACATTCACTTTTTATGGGCGTGGCACTGCCCACTTTTCTAAACATACTGTTGTGTTGTAACAATAACTAAATGTGTAAGCAAAGTTTCGCACGAATCGGTTTAGTAAAATTTGTTGATGTAGAATAATTACTTTGCATGGGAATGGCACTGCCCACTTTTTTAATCATGATGTAGAATCCCAACAGAAGCTTAGTTTGTGTGCAAAGTTTCGTAGGTATCAGTTGAGTAGAAGAAGATGAAAAGGCATGTGTATTTACTTCGTATTAGCGTGACCCCTCCAACTTTTCAACGGGACGAGTCTGGAAATACATTCTTTTAAATAAAGAAAAAAATCCGAAATCGGTTTATAAATGATGGATTTTTTGGAGAACATCCTAAAAAAAATACATGGCGAATTGATAACCTTTCTCCTTTTTTGAAGTCTGTTAAAAGGTTGTCGATGACGCCAAAGCCGTTTTTACCAGACTTTAATTTAAAATTTTATTTGAGCCGAGTTAAACACATATTTACTATAAAATATCTCATTAATGAACTAGTGTTTAAGTAAAATTTTACTACAATTAAGTAAAATTTTGGTATAAAATGCGGAGTTTTGAGAAAAAAATTTTTATCTCCGATCTCAAATTTATAAAATTTTCTGAAGTTTTTTTATATATATCCTCAAATTAAATAAATTTTTCCTAAGTTCAAGTTCATTACCAAATATACATATTAGCTACCTTTGGTGGAGGCACACAGAAAAAAATAGACAATAATTATCTTCAATAAGACCATTTTATGGAAAAATATATGAATTTCAATAACATTTGTTATTACCTTAATACAATATTTCGTTGTATGTATTTCTTTCCCATGCCGGATATTTCTTTTCATACATGAGTACTTAAACAAGTTCTATCTCACAAAACAATAAATGGGATACGGCTCGGCTGTAGAGAGCATGCCTTACGTCCGGGAAGCCCTGGTTCGTATCCCGCCCATATCAACATATTTTTTAATATAATTTTGTTATCGATATAGCGGAATTCTTTATCACAGGAAATTGAAAAAAAAATTATTGAATGCCGCGATTTTTGTTATCCAAAACGAAACTTATTTTTTTCTATGCCAGTATTGAACCAGCAACCTTCCGACTGATAGACTAGCACTCTAACCACTAGCCTAACAAGGTGCCCTGCACAAGCATTCAAACTATAGTGTTTTACAATTTTATTTACAAAATAATATATTTTAAGTTCAAATATTCCTCGAAAATAGTAAAAAGCTCCTTAGATTTTAATAAAACTTTTCGTAAAAGCTCAAAATCTATATCTAAATAATATTTCTAAAATAATATATCCCATACTTTAGCTCAAAAATATTTACACCTGTTAAATGCTTTTCTAAAATTAAATACTGTTGTACTAGTCCCAATCTTCAATTAAACTTAATTTTTTATTTATCTGAACTATTTTAAGGAAACTTTTCCTTTATTTAATACACTACCTCCTATAAGTCAACGTTCAGACGTTGCAAGTCTTATTGATTAGCTTCCCAGTGGTAAAAATACCCATTACGTAATCGCTTATGTAAACAATATTTAGTAGCAGCTAGTGATGACGCTTGGGCTTATTTTCCCACTTAGATTTTAAATAAACGTGTCATATAGGCTGTTTAGTCAGTGCACCCTCTCTTAAAAAGTAAGGTACGATTTCAGTACGTGTCGCTACTGTACGCGAGCTTGTTCTTGAAATATATCCCAAAAGTAGGCCACAATTTTATATTATAAGGGATAAATTCTATGAAATACACCGAAATTCTCAAATACACAATGCAAAATAATCGCATCTATTATTAGTAAGACATATTAGATTACACGTAAATTACAATCTAAGTACTTATATTTCTCGTTTAGAATGTCATCCTGAGACAAGAGAGATGCAAGAGGAAATAAATACACAGTGGCAAATGAAATGAATTACCTAGACTATAATCAATGATGTCAGGATAACGTTCTAATGCCTGTTTTACACTATCTCACAAGCCGTTCGACTTCTGTGGAAAATGCAGCCCTGATCTAATGAGTTTATGGAAAGTTTTAAAAAAGCAATAACAACACATTATATCAGGGTTGCATTTTGTGTAGAAGTCGAACAGCTTGTATAATAGTCTAAAAACAGCTCAAGCTAACAATCTAAGTACTTAGATTGTAATGTACGTGTGATCTAATATGTCATATACTAATAATAGCTTCGATTATTTTGCATTGTGCATGGGAGACTTTCATTGTATACCATAGAATTTATCTCTTATATGTCCAAAGTAAAAATTTGTGGCCTATGGTTTGGGCTATATTTAAGCAACAAGCTCGCGATACGTTTGACATCGTGTCTTGCGTTTTAAGCGAGAGCGAACCGATTAAACTGACTATGACACGCTTATGTTAAATCTAAGTAGGAAAATAACCCAAAGCGTCATCAGCAGCTACTACTAAGTATTGCTTACTTTAGCGATTACGTAATTGGTATTTTTACCACTGGGCAAGTACACAACCTCATTTACTCATGAAATTCGTTTTGCATACATTCATGCAAAAAAAAAGAAACAATTAAGCGATGACTTTCATCGTCTGAACGTCTGACGTAGGGATGGGCAAGTGAAAAACATATATCGATATCGATATATTTTTATATATCGATCGGCATCAATATATATCGAATAAAATGTATAGATATATCGAAATATCGATGTTTTTTCAACAATGATAATTCATACGTAGCCCCCAAATATTTTTTAAAAATAAAACAAAAAAGTACCATTCTTATAAATAATTAGGCTGTAAAGAGTTAATTTCTTAGATGTTTACTGTTCCACCAATATTTCATGGAACAAACATCAACAAAATTACACTGAAACAATGATAGTTTAGACAAAATATTATAAATAAAACAAACGATTTTGTTAGTAATATTCTATTTGATGAAGACTGTGCCGAAATGTTTTTAAAAATTGCACGAAAAAAGAACCAAAGCTAAAAAAATATCGAAATTGATACTGTCGATATATTTGGAAAAAATATCGATATATCGAAATTAAAAATATCGACGATATATATTGATATATTTTTAAGAAAATATCGATATATCGATATTTTTTGCCCTTCCCTACCTAGTCTGAAGAAAAAGTAAGAAAATGATCAATAAGACTTGCATCGTATGAACGTTGAATAATACTACGTTTATACGCGGACTATTCGCAAATAAAATTATTTGCACATAAGTTAACTCTGTTTATACGGCATAGTTAAAATACAAAAACTTGTTAGCACTTCTATAGAAAACTTCTGTATGTTTACAAACAAAATTGCTGAAATGGATAAAATAACAAATAATTATTTGTTTTAATTGTCAAAATTTTCTTCTATCAACGTTTTTTGTGCAATATTTATCTATTTATAGTTTTTTATTACCAAACATTCCGAATATTTAGAAAAAGTTCATTAATAGGTGCGACTCGCTATAAGATGGCGACAGTCTGTTAATTGAGCTTACTAAAATTAGTAGGAGTTTCGCTACAGTGTTGTTGCTACTGTCAGTGGTATTGTAGGTAATGGACTCTGACGAGTAGACTTGGTAGTCACGAAAGAGCTGTCAGTTCAACCCTCCGTACATGCAAAATTTCTTCGAATGTAAAATATTTACATGCTTTAGAATTTCTTTCTTAAATAAAAAGTAATTTGATCGAAAGATTAAATTAAAAAAAATGAACTTAAGCCAAACTAATTAAATAACTTTGTATAAAAAACATACACTTCGACTAAGAATTCGTAACTCAATTATTAAAACTCTAAAGACACTTAGCTAAAACATGAATGTGTACTGTTCCAAAAACTTGGGCAAAATAAACATTCGAAAAAATCCCAGCATTGAGAATATCGATGATATTCCACGCTGGTAAGACCGAAATGAAAAAGCTTAAAATAGTTGAACATGCTAAGAAAAGACAGTTAGAGAAGTTCCGAATATCTAGAAAAAGTTCATTAATAGGTGCGACTCGCCACAAGATGGCGACAGTTTTTTAATTGAGCTTACTAAAATTAGTAGAATTTTCGCTACAGTGTTGTTGCCACTGTCAGTGGCAGCGCAAGTAAAGGAATCTGACGAGTAGACTTGGTAGTCACGAAAGAGCTGTCAGTTCAACCGTCCGTACATCCAAATTTTTCTTTGAATATTCAATATTTACATGCTTTAGAATTTCTTTCTTAAATAAAAAATAATTGGATCGAAAGTTAAAATAAAAAAAATTAACTTAAGCCAAACTAATCAAATAACTTTGGATAAAAACCATACAGTTCGACTAAAAATTCATAACTCAATTATTACCATACATTTGTAAGCGTGCCAATATCAAACATTTTATTTGCAAGTAGTGCGTTAAGCGAATGCTAGACAGGTCAATATTCAGCTTCAATATATGCGATTGTGTGCGTTCGCTTACAAAAATACACATATACGGAGGGAAAATATTGATGAATATCAAAATGCTTTTGATTTTTGTAACAAAATTGTTACTCAAGCGAAGAAGTTTTACTCTTTTGTCTTTAATTTTATCTGAACTAGGTTTAGAGAAACTTTTCATAAAAATTTGTAAGCTATTAACTAAAAATAATTTTTAGAAAATTTTTCCTTCAATTCAAGGAAAATTTCTTAATATTATTAAAAATTATGAACTGCGTTTTGCAGTTTTTAAGCAAGTCAAACTAATCTCTTAAACTAAACTGAAAATGACTGGTTCTTATGATACCATTTCTTAAAGTTTTTTTTAGTAAAAATCTACTTAAACTTGAAAACAGTTTTTACTTAAACTTAAGCTACGGCCACACTTGGCAAATATTTGCCGAAAAAATCGTGACCAACAGACAAAATAAAATTGTATCTCCTTTAATTCTAATATTTTTTTTAAATATGGGTTCAGATTTACTAAAAATAATATAAAAATAGCTTTTTGCAGCATAATTAACTTTATTTTGTGACATAAAAATCCAGTTAAATCACACTAACCCTGAGCAAAAGTAGTGGTTACGTTTATTTGTTAAGTACCTTCAGAATATTTTTTTTACTGAATTTTAGTATTTTTTTTAAAGATGTTAGGATAAACTTTATGCCATTTCGTCGCCTATAGATAAAAGATCAAAATAATATGATATAAAATTTATATTTATATATAAGTATAAAAAGTAATTTAATATAAATTCCTTACAGGTTTATCCATTTTTTCACCAAAATTACATTAAAAATTGTTTTTATTATCAGTACAACATTGCCCTTAGTGTTTTGCAAAAAAAAAAATAAATAATAAATTAAAACCCTAATGTAGATATATGTAATTCAATCAGAATGTGTTTCTTTTCTTTCAGAACAGACTTATCGCAGTCAAAAATGTAAATCGACAAGCTACTGTTTCTTCCTTACTATATTATCTTTAACTCCACATAGCAAAGTTTGTATTCGCAATATTCTACTTACATTTTAAGGAACCAGTGTTTTTACTTTAGTATATTTTTCGTAAGGAATTTGACGCTTATAAACATAAAAATTTCTTACGTGAAGACGGGGATTAATGGTGTTACTCGGTATCACTGCAAAATACGAACTAGAATAAGTTTGAGGATATGTAGCTATTTTTTAATTTCTGCTATACTTTTAGTAGTGAGTTGAAAGAACTACAGAAATAACTACTGAATAGTAGTGCGAAATGTTCAAATGACATCGCTGTGTTAAATTCAATATACTAAAGCGTTCAGTAAAAAATAGGCTTGTGATTGGAACCAGTGGCCAACAATATTGTTAATACGGCTAAAAGAAAAGTTTGCTATGAACTCTAACATGTGCGAGAGTGCTTCTAATCATGGAAAGAACACAATGCACGTTTGTGACTGACTGACAACGTGGTTGAATCTGTCAGTTTATGGATTTGCAAAAGTGAGTTTCTCCATACGTACGTATTTGTAAGATAAAAAAGAAATTTTAAAATATTCAAATGCAGTAATGTTTATAAATGTCCTGCGGCCATTTCGTTCAATTTGCAGATGCAGACAGATTTAAAATGTGCGCTTCTCCGGCAGTCCATTGGTTCTGTTTGTAGTTATATTTTAGATATTGCATTATTCGGTAAGTTTTTGTATTTGTGTAGAATAGCTTACTACTATATGAAAATTCATCTCTATGTAAGTATGTATGTACATACAGTTTTTTATGTAGTACAGATATACACGTAAGTACATGGTGGTGAATGCTTAAGCTCTTTATAAAGATTTCGTGCTACAAGAAGGAGTTGTTTGGTTTTATATGTATTTATATGTAAGTACATACATATGTACAGATGTATCTATATTGATAGTCGATGTATATTATACACAGTCATACATATGTATTTCCAAATATAATATAAACAAAATAGCCCGAAGAGTTGTGTCCTCATAGTTGTTGGTCGATATTTGCAGCAGTTGCATAAGGCGGATGTTTACGGTACGTATACAGCGATTGTGTATTGCACCTTTAATCCGCTCAAAGAACATTAAAGGAACAAAAAAAAATCTAAATTCTTGAAAACAAGCAACTAAAATATTTGCACAAACATCACTACATGTAAGATACAATACAATTCATGCTACTTAAATAAGTACACTTGGCAGGAAATTTTTATAGTTGTACAGTAGGGTGAGCGTCGTAATTTTTTTATTTCAATTGTTCATATTTCGGGCTTGGGATTTCCCGGAATTTTGCACTTCCCGGGAAACAGGAATGAAAAAATCACGTTCCCGAGGATTACCGGGAAAATTTAATTTTCTAAATTACATAGATTTATTAAATGAAAATTGGCGTAATTTCGATTGTTTCATTAATGTAAGCATTCTTTTTAAATAAAAGTTAATATAAATGCAATCCTACAACAAATTTTTAAAAAAATTTAAGTGATTTCAAGCAAATAGAGTTTATAGTTATTACATAGTAGGAGATTCTATAAAGACTAATTGACGACTATATTCCAATTAGTTAAACATTTTGTTTAGAATTTGACGTAATGTTACTTATATTTCTTGAAAAATTTCCAGGATGACTCTAATGGTTAAGTACAAGCAAGTTACATTACTATACTCAGATGAGTTGAATTTTACATATCCTGAGCCACAGTAGGTCTAAATGTCTTTGATTATTTATTTTATTTATCCTAAAACATCTCCCTCAGGGTTTCAATAATTGCGTCGACTTATAATAAAATTAAGTAGTGTCAACGCAATGTTTTTACAGCTTCTATGAACTTAAAATATCCACTTCACTTTCCAAAACTTGTTCACTAATTCTGCTTCAAAACTCGTTTAATATCGAATTATTTACCTTAGGAAACGATTAGAGATCACTGTAATTATTGATACTTGTACAAAGTATTCCACTTTGTTCTGTTATAGTGATTAAACGCCATTTATTACTAAATTCATCTTGCATGCACTTTTCGAATCAGGCAATAATTTTTCTCGGCATAGGAGAAATGGTATGACTTCAATTATATGCAATTTTTAAGAAATTTCTGTAAAGTTTGAACCGTTCACATTTTTATTTTGTATTAAAAACATTTTATTGAATTTTACGGGCTGTTTATCGATGTTGAAGAAATTCTTTATTTCTAACAGTTACATTTGAGACAAGGACAAAGTTTTAGAATTTGTTTTTGTTTCAAATGAAATTGTAAGAATGAAAAATGTCCTTCGACATCGATAAACAGGGTATTAGTGTTTCAACAGACGGTGAAAAACATAACAACTTTAAAAGAGAAATTAAACAATTTCATAGTGTAAATTTAGTCGTACAGTCAAACGAACTTTTGTAACATTTAAAAAACATTGAAAATTTTGATATTAAAAAAACCAGGATTATAATAGAATCAAAATAAATTTGGCGGTCACTTACGCCATTTTATAAATATATTTGTCACAAAAGTCCATATATTTATGAAAGAACGTGTACTTTTAATATCACGTTTTCCCGGGAAATTTTTGGGACTAGGACTAGCTTTTCACGTGTTTAGAAAACACTGTCTAGCGGCACATCTAGGTCTTTATGAATTCGCTTGTTTCTGACATACCATGGGGCTGCTGTAATCGTACGGAGTATTTTATTTTGTTGCCTTTAAATTTTTTCTACATTTGATGCCGAGGCAGTGCCTCATAACTGGACTCCGTAGGACCATATTGGTTTTATAATGGAGTTATATAGAAGAAGTTTACAATCTAGAGTAGAGTTCCTTCCAATGAGCCAATTCATTTGAGCTGCTTTTAATTTCATTTGGGTCACCTTTGCATTTATGTGTGACTTCCATGTTAGACGACGATCAAGAGGAACACCGAGATATTTTACTTCAGTGTGTTGAGATATAGTTTGGTTATTTATTTGTATAGTTGGGCAGGTTTCTTTGCACAATGTAAAAGTAATGTGTAGACCTTTTTGTTCGTTAATTTTTATCAGCCATTGTTTCAACTGGCTGTTTGCGGGTGTCTTCTTGATGGCTTTTGTGAACACTTAGAAAAGCTATATCATCAGCGAATGTTGATATGTGTATGTTATTGCTTACCAGCAAGTCAGAGGCATATATCAGATATAATACAGGACCGATGATGCTGCCTTGAGGAACTCCGGCTTCAATGGGTTGCGGAGGGCTTAAAAAATTACCTTCTTTAACAACAAATTTATGCTCAGTTAAGTAGCTTTCTAAAATTTTAAGGATGTTTTCGGGTAGGTTTTGCTTTAGTTTATGTATTAAACCTTCGTGACATACTTTATCAAATGCCTGAGAAACATCGATGAAGAGCACAGAGCAATATTTTTTTTCTTCGAAGGTTTTTCTAACCACGTTCACGAGTCTATGTGTTTGTTCAATCGTGCTATGTTGTCTCCCAAAACCGAATTGCTGGTCTGGAATGCATCCAGTACGATTCACTATGGGTCTTAGCTTACTCATAAGTAGCTTTTCAAATAGTTTTGACATGTTAGACAATTGGCCTATAGGACTCCACCTTCGTATGATCTTTGCCTGGTTTAGGTATCATGGTAATCAGCGAACCCTTCCATTCTGCGGGATAGCATTTGAGGCGCAAAATACTGTTAAAAATAAATAGAGTTATCCGTTTTGCAGTATAGGGTAGCTCTAAAAGCATTTTATTGCTTATTTTGTCAGCGCCTGGAGCTTTTTTCGAGTTTAAGCCTGCAATATAGTGTTCAATCTCACGAATATTGAACCTCAAAGTAACATCTGGTATAGTGAGGACTGGTGGCAGCTCAACTATAGTATCAGACGTATTTGGAGTAAATACTTTCTGCAAGTGGTTTACAAACAGATTACCTTTTTCAGCGTCAGTTCTTGCCCAGTCTCCATCCGAAGCTCGCAATGGAGGCTTAAATATCACTGGTCTTTTGAGGCCTCGGGCTGCTCTCCATAGCGAATAGTCTGTTTAAGGTGTTGCGTCGAGCCCATTCAGAAAATTTTGTAGAGAAGCGGTTTTTTGATATTCTAGTAGAGTTTTCAGCTGTTTAGTACATTCCTTCAGCCTAGATTTTAGCTGAGGGGATCTGTAGCGTTGCCATTCTCTACGAACTCTTCTTTTTTCGGATGAAAGCCGTTCTACATCTGCTGAAAAAATGTTATTATATCTCACCTGAAGATTTGTAGTATTAGCATTTAGAGCAGCTTGCTTAAGGTTTGCCTCAAACATTCTAATGGAATATTTTCTGGGCAATGAGCACTCAAATATTTTTTGTATTTCAACCAATTTATACGTGTGGTTGTCATCGTTAAATCACAAGTGGATGAAGAAGTTGTTTGTGAATACATAGTGACAATAGTTGGTGAGTGATCTGAAGACAAATCTAAAGATGCTTCAACTTGGGTCATTTCGCTGGGCACACCCTTTACCACTCCAAAATCAATAACATCAGGTATTTTTCGGCGGTCTGTTGGCCAGTAAGTTGGCTGCCCACTTGCTATGACATTCAAACGCATTTTTGAAATTGTGTCAAGCAAAATGCGACCCTTTGCCGTGATGAGGCGAGATCCCCAGAACGTGTGCTCAGCGTTGTAATCACCGGCGGCCAAAAAGCGTGGGCCTAGTGAATTAAAAAATCTACTATATTCATTTTCTGTAATAGAGTACCTGGGAGGAGAGTAAATTGATGTAATCACCAGGTTTTGATGAAAAGCTTCAATGCAGATGTTAGTTGCTTGAAGATAGTCAGCTAGCCGAACTATTCGAAAACCGGTTTATGGAAAATGCCGAATAATCAATCACCCTAGTTAGATAATATATTATGCTTTTGTGTTTGTAATTCTCACATCTTGTGTGAGATTTTGTCTATTAGCATACGAGTTTGAAAGCTTTCCAAACGTAATGCTTAAAGATCTACTGATGAGGTGGCATTAGAACCCAAAGAAATGCAGCATATATATTTTAAAGTCGGTTTAATTTTTATTTAAAAAGTTTTTTTTTGCTCGAAATATAACTGATATTTTTGATTACTCTGGGTCACAAAAATAATGCACTTCAAAAATGTGATGTTTTTAAGCTAAATTGGAGCTCCTGAGCACGAATATGGCATTAATTTATTTTGCTTCAGAACCGTTTTCGAGATATTTGCGAAAAACTAGTTTTTTTTGCAGTTTGTAAAGATATTTTTTTGAAAAAATCTTGAGTACTGTTTATTTGAATTGAGCAAGTTTGGCATTGTTGCATAGATATATTTTTCCTCTTTCAGTTCATATTCCTCCTGTGTTGATCGGATAAAAATTCACTGAATTACAAGCCTTTACATTTGAAAAAAATTTAATTTTTTGCGTTTTTTTTTTAAATTCACCATTTTAAAATGCTCCATTAAAGCAAACAAAAAATTTAAAATTTTTGTTCTGACCCATATCTTAAATAAAATTTTGTTCCCAACGTACAAAAAGGAAAATTGTTACCATCGGGCAAAAATTTAGAAAGTTACAATAGATTTAGTGAAAACATCCGATTTTGAATTTTAGTAAAAAAAAATTTGTATGGAGTATGAGTATAAGAAAAATGCCAGTGGGGCAGATTTAAATATTTTGGAAATATATCAACCATTTCTAACTCTTTAGTCCGATCAGTATAAAATTTTACATGGAGATATCAAAGGAGTGTTCTTATTTAATTTAGGTAGATGAGCTTCCCATATATCTCAGGTTACGAGGTATGAAGTGTAAAGTATGTAGTGCGCTTCGGTCATGTAAAATTTTTCAACGCTTGTCTGTTTCTCACTCGATTCCAAAAATTTTTTGTGTCCTTGTATACCTTGTAAAGTTCTAAAAAAGTCTTTGGTTAAACAAATATCTTATATAGTTAGTGAGGTATACTCATTTTAATATTAAAATTTCTAAATTTTTCAAATCCTTGGTCCAGTATTTTTAAGATATCGGATCCAAATAACAACCGATTGTCACAATTATTTCTTTGCTAGTTACATGACAAAATTTCGAATAGTTAAAAAAATAGTTGATGGAAGTATTCTTTCAGAGTAGGAAAATATACAATGTTTAGTTTGAAAATTGAAATATTTTGAATTTATGACAATTTTTACCCAAAAAAGCACCATAATTGTTTTCTCTATAAAATTTTTTTCTCGAGGATCAAATAATTATTATATACATGTCTAAAAGGTGTCTTTACAGACATGATTTTAGAAAAACAACTTAATCGAATTTACAATTTTTGGTGGGCATGCATCCTTTTGAAATCTACCTATTTTTTAGATTTATTGGAACTTTCTTAGGAATTCTAATGATTATTAGAAATCATAGTTTTCACATAAATTTCTATATAACTGCAAGATTTCATTGGAAAATATCAATAATGAACGATTTTATAGAATTAAGAAAAAATTTTAAATTCACAAAACACCACATAGCACAATTTTTCCACTTGTTTTGCCGTACGTCTTTCATAAAATTTTTATTTATAAAAATCTGAATACATTGTTGAAAACTACACATAATTTTGGTAACTTTAATATGCGATATGTCGACCTTTCTTTTTCAAACGAGTAAAAGCAATGGAATGGAATTCGTTCTGATGTGAGAAACAACGAATGCAAATTAAAATTTTGATGTGTTCACTAAATATGTTGTAACTTTCTCATATTTGGTCCGATGTAACTAATTTAAGCTTGCTGTATTTGGAACAAAATTTTATTTAAGATGTGGATCTAAAATAAATTTTTAAAAATTTATTTTGCCTTACTGGAACGTCGTAAAATAGTAAATAAAAAAAAACGTGTAAAAACAAAGTTGTTTCAAATCTAAGGACCTGTAACTCATTGAATTTTGATCCGATCAAAATTTTTTGATTATGGACTGAAAGAGCAAAAGCATATCTATGCAACAATGCCAAATTTGCTCAATTCAAGTAAACAGTACTCCAGATTTTTGAAAATAACCTTATAAACTGCGAATATCTCGAAAACGGTTCTTAAGAGAAATATATGAATGTTATATTCGTGTTCAGTGACCCCAAATTACTTTAGAAAACATTTCATTTTTGAGGTGATCGCAAAAAGTCGAAAATTTGTGAACTAGTGTTATCATACTTGACTTAAAAATAACGATTATTGCAGATTTTTCATTTTCGTAGTATGTATGTATGTTTTAAGCAAAAGCTTGATTTGGTAAGTTAAATTGGAATAAAGGACTTAAATGTGAATCTGATGTAGTTACATCATCAAATAAAATATAAAAACCTAAAATAACGATTATTTTTAAGAAAAAATAAAAACCAAGAAATAATTGTTTCTTAATAACTGAAAAATAAGAACTATTTACGATAAAAATAAAACTCAATTATAATTTTTATTAATTGATTTTTTTTATAAATTGTGTTAAGAATTTGTATTCATATTGTAAATTTCCTATTGGGAAGTAGTTGTTTGTCAAAACGCATTCTTTATGCTACCAACAAAAAATATTGTACGCATGTACATATGTACTTTAACATGCATACTTAATGTAAATTGTATTACAATAATTATTAGTGCATTTACTTGATTTTTGTTGTAACCGTTGCTCGCGACAAACAACAAAGGGTTATTAAAATTTTATGTAGCTTTGACAAACAGTTACTTTAGTATGAATGTTTAACTTAAACATGCTTAACAAATTGTAAAACTTAACTTGACTAGCAACCATCAAAGTGAAATGTTCTAAACTTTTAACACAGTCCACATTTAAAGAAATTATAAATAAAAATTAAATTAAATGAATTGAGAAAAATTATTTGAGTTATACTTAAAATACAAAATTAGTTTAGCTTTGAAATTTGTTGGAAATTTTTGCTTTGTGGACAGGAAAAGGCTCCTGTCTTCTCCAAATTGAAAATAAAAGTTTAATGTATAAATGGAAAGCATTTCAATAAATAATAATTTTATTGTTCAACAAACAAGCAAAAACTTTGCTTACTGCTAGGAAAAAGAGTATACGATGATTTGAATCGTACATACTTACAATTTGACTCCATAACTACTTATTTTTGTTTGAGAAGATCAAAATGTAAGGAGTTTCCTTTACTTAATTGAAGCAAAAAAAGTAAGTAGGCAAATAAACAAAATAAAATGAAATCCCATTTTTTATAGACACTATTTATTTCTACTTTTTCGCACGTTGTTTTTGCTTTTTTTTTTAGTAAGCTGGCATACGAACCTGTGCTCTCTCAGATTTGAAGGCAACTATTTAATTCACTCACTTTTAAGTTTAAGCATCAAAATTTTAATTTTATATACAAACACATGTTATCCCATTTTCCTGGTGGTATACCCTACCCCAGCGAAATGCGCATAGAAACTAGCTAATATCTCTCAACCATCAATTTCATTAATATATTACCGAACAATAAATATAAATTTTAGAAAACGCACGATACAAAGCTAAAATTGGTTGAAAATTTATTTTATGTTGCAAAATCAGGTCATTACACCGTATTTATACTACTACTGTTATCATGAGCTTATCGACAGGACAGCAACAAATTTCAGATAAAAAGGTATATACTCGTATAGTATTAGTCGGGTTCAAGTTCGTTTTTCAACTCTTTAGTATTAATGAAAATGTTCTAATTTCAATTACAATTTCTTCGTTAAATATTTTCAAACAGTTTAAACGCGATTATTCTTCATACAATTAAATTTTGATAAGTTCAGATGTTGTGGATATACATATTTAAGTTTCTGAAAATCAAAATGTGATGTAATCAATCAGTCCTACAACTTAGAGGAGGGCATATGAAATGTATTGTTCCACCGTCATACAGCGTAATGGAAGCAAATAAAAATGAAAGTACTTTGGGAGAAACCATATACACCCATCCATATGTACATAATAACATTTATGGTTAGAAATGTCATGGTTAATAGCAAATAAGGTATTATGTATTTTCTGCTCTTAAAACTTATTTACTACTAATATTGACGATTAACATCTTTCATTAGCGCAAATATTTTTTGCATTTGCAGACAGTAATTATAGTGAAGTTTAAAATTAAGTGGCATGAAGCGGCAACAATAACAACAACGGGTTTATGTATAAAAATTATAGTGAAAAGGAGTCCATTAGGTTATAAAATCATCATTGCGTGAGGCGCCTTACTTCAAGCGATCATACTTAAATTCAATGTGAGAAAATTATCAATGCGTTGGAGTTGAGTTAAAAGTTGAAATTGCCCCGTTTAAATGGAAGTCCACCTTGATACACATTTACTCGCATAAAATGCAGTCAAAATATAAATAATATTTCAAAAACAGCCAAAAGAACAACAGGACTATTTGTGAAAGATAAACACAAGCAACAATAAAAAGAGCAAATATAAAACGGACAATGAAATCATTAAATATCTGCTAATTGTTGTTTCATTTCAACCACTCACATCTTTCTTGGTCATCCTAATATGTACCTTTCATTTTTCTGTTCTAAGTGTATGTGTCTTTGCACTCATCCAAATACCTTCAAAACAATGTGACTACTAATCGTGTTATTGCATTTTATGATCAATTATGCGAAACACAAAAGTTTTTGATCAAAATAAACACAAAATTTTTATCGCATTTAGTAGAGACCGACAAAATTATTATTTAGGTATATTAGAAATCCTGTTTTCGCTTAAAATAGTTTATACTGAATGTTTAATTACTATAGTTCAGACGACCACTTTCTTTGGCCAAAACTATTTTAGAGCTAACTTCTTTATCGTTTCTTATAAAACTTTGTAGAAACATTTCCTCCCTGTGACAGCACAATATAGTGACGAAAGAGTGGGCAGTTTCACGACCATTCAAAGTGAATAATTTATTCAAACTATGTACTTCTACATAACCGAATGTTATGAAACTTGGCACACACATTAAACTCCGCTATAAATGTAATATTGAAATTAGAAAAGTGGGCAGGCCACGCCCATTCAAAGTAAATATATTTTTAAACTACATCTACTTAAGCAAATCTAATAAAACTTAGCACACGCATTAAGCTATAGCATAAATGCAATATTATGATTAGAAAAGTGGGCAGTGTCACGCACATTCAAAAGAATTATTCTTTACAGCTAGTTCTACTTAACCGAAGCATATAGAATTTAACAAAAAGATTAAGAGCCGCTGAAAGTCCAATATTATGACAAGAAAAGTGGGCAGTACCACGTCCATTAAAGGCGTCGTTCAATTCTTTCCATTTTTTCTTTCGTAATAAACTAAACTAATTTTCTTCAAAAAGAATAATATAGCATATAACTTTTAAAAAATTTTTGCAAATAGGAAAAATGGCATAGCATAGTCAGATAGAACATAAAAAGTAAGAACAACCATAGCATTTTTATTTCGTAATCATAAAAAAATTCCGCCCCAAATGCACAACTTTTGAAAAATAACGAAGTTTTATACACGTTCTTCTTCGTATAACTAGTTAATGGTACAAGTGCTAACTGACTTAATGTTACAATAGACTTTGGTGTATCAGTTCCCTATGAGCCCAATTATTTTTAACAAAACGCAACAGAAATATGTATGATATTTATAGACTTTTCGTATGGAGGCATGGCTGTTATATACAAGCGAAATTACTCTAAATTGTTCTCTAGATAGATTTTCTCTAAATATTACTTGAAAACGTCTTATTTCGATGTTTTAATTATTCTTTGAAACATATTTGGGAAATTTTTAGTGGAATGGCTATTGTTAAAAAAGTTTTATTTTCTTGAACATCGCAAAAAATCGCAAGAAATGGAAAGAGAAATAAAATCTCAGTACTCCAATTCAACAACTTCTGCCAGTCTAATGCTGAAAACTGATGGGAACTTTTTTAAAAGCTTATGCAGATTGAAAAAACAGCGATTTTAGAGGTTATGTAAAGCACTAAGGATTTTGAATATCATAAATTTTTTTGGATTGTGTTTTTCGCTTAAGTTAATCGATATCTTTCTTTTCATGATATTATATTTTTAATTTGTGTACCTGTTTAGTTAATAACTCTATGTAGGGTTGCCATCCATCCTCTTTTCCACAGACACCGGCTTCTTTTTTAGGGCGTCCGGGGTGGTCCTACTTCTTTTTAGCAATTATCCGGAATTGTCCTACTTTTTACACTTGAGTTTTTAAAGCTACTTAATTATTTTCAAGGCTTATTTTCCTGCTTAAGAACAACTTAGAGAACTTTTATATAACAACGAGTAAAAGGTTAAATACCTCGTATAAAATGCAAAGTAGAACTAAAAACTGAAGACTAAAACGTCAATTAGTAAAACTACTCGAAAGGGAGCATAGATCGAAGTCGCAAAATTTAGTGATATAATTAGTATTGGATCTTAATGAAAGTTTGATGGTTTGGTTCTGCAACATGTTGTTTATACACAATGCTCGATCATCGATAAAAAAGAACGAATATTTCAATTGCAGTTTACTACTTCCTTATAAAAAATCGTCTTATTGAGTTAGTAGACCTTAATGTAGCTTTATATTCTGCAACTATATATTGCTAGCGTGGTCACCCTTACACCTCGCAGAAGTTCTATTAAGTGCCTATTTCTCAATGTCGAAAGAATTCTTTCTTTCTTACAATTACATTTGAAATAAAAAAAAAAATTTTAATTTGTTTTTGTTTTAAATGTATTTATACGAAAGAAAGAACTCTGTCGACATTGTGAAATAGGCAGTAAGTCTATAAAAAGTAGGCTTTGGAGCCCTTTTCGACTAAGATGTAATTCTTCCAAAGAAGAAGTGGAGGGATACCTAAGAAATTCTAGTACATCTAAAGATGCACATCCACTTATTTTCTGGCGCAATTGCATCATATACCCAAACTAGAAAACAATTGTCACCCGCGCTTTAGTTTTCAAGTGAGTTCTGTCAAATCTGAGAGATCATTTTCTACTGCAGGACTTGTTCAAACAGACTTATGAAATCGTCTTTCTTCGAAAAAATTGAGAATGGTTTGTTTTTTAAACAAAAATTTTATTCAAATTGGCGCTTAATCGTAGTCGAAATAAAGTATACTATAAGAGTTTACAACAAAAATTTTGTATAGCAATACTGCCTTTAAATTTTTAAAGTAAACGTTGCTTACGAGTATGAGTATTCGCCATTTATTTTACATACTGATAACTTCTATCCCTGTAATGCTGTATACTAACAAAAAATAACTCAACTTCTGTTTTATTTATTTTACCTTTAATTAAAATTCACTAAGCGCATCGGTAAGTCGATACTTTTTTTGAGTATCGGCATGGTATCGGCCAAAAAGTTTATCGATACTTCCCAAAAGTTGTTCATGAATTTGGTTTAATTCTCTATTAAAATTCCTACGTATTTCATCGTGTGTTTATATGCTGAAATCTCTATTTTTTCAACAATTATTCAATAAAAAGATTTCATAAAAAATTTTTAGAGATTGAAGCTTTGACATTTTTCCTACCCCTTTTGAGTATCTACACATATGGCCGACAAAACAAATTTTAATGCAACTAATTTAATAAAATACTTCATCGTGTAAATTCAGTCTTACATCGAAACTTTTGCATTGTTGGAAGCACAGCATTGTCGTTGTTATTTCAAATGAAACGGTATGACTTATTTTGATTGGCAAATGTGTTTTTTTAATTTATTTATTTATAAAAATGTTGTCCCCTTTTTTGAGCCAAAAGTCCTCGTTTTTTGTGGCTGTCGTCCTCTTTTTCTCAAAATGGAAATGGTAACCCTAAGTCTAGGTAATAGCTTCCAAAATCTAATTTTCCATAACACAGTGCAACAGTCCAAAAACACACGGACTTGACAGTATAGGTTCGATTGTACTACAACGGGGTAGTAAAATCCTATACTTAGATAGTTTGGCGAATTTAGTGACCAATTTCATTTTATGGGCCTCCAAAGTTTTGGGAAATCAGCGGGCCCTTCAAAAAAAGGTGTCACCAATTTTTCGACAACAGCTAATTCAAACTTGGTGATACTAGGGATGAAACGATACGAGTAAATACAAGTAACTACTCGATACTTTTCTTTACAAACCAAGTACTAATGGTATCGATACTTTACTACTGAGTAACGCTAAAAAGTACTCGTATCGGTCATAAATACTTGTTTCTTATTGAGCACCAAATAAAGCTGAACATGACGCCAGTTTAAAAATGTTGTTTCTGTTTTCATTATAATTAAATTTATATTTACTATATATTAATATAAAGTTGTGTAAATGGGACCACCAAAAACCAATGCGTGGTTGCATTTAATTCAAAAAGACGCTAAGATTACAATACATACAAAGCTTTCAGGACAATCGCTATAGAAATCTCCACTTTGGTGATCCCCATGCATGGTTTTGTTTTAAATTTAATTTTTATAAATTCTTAAGCGGCCCATGCACTTGCAATATAAATGTGCCATTTTTCATGTTGTACAATAATATTTTGATTTTTATTGTACAACCAAGAAATATATACCGTTTAATGTGAAGGCAACACTGTGCAGTGCAATGTTTACTTTTTCACTGTGAGAAAAATTGAAAGCATGGTTCATTGCATAGTAATTCCTTCAATACTTAAAAGTTTAAAAAGTATAATAACACTAACAGTTGAATACAGAGTACTAAACGTATTTATATATTTGCTTCTGTTCTGTATTTGCTTCTGTTTTCACTACTTACAATCATAGGAAGAACTTGACCGATGCAAGTAAGTATCGATGCTTTTTTTCGATACTATTTAGGTATCGATACTTTTCAGCCGATGCCGTACCAAGTAAAAGTACTGATACGTTAGTGGTATCGTTTCATCCTTAGATGATACCGATTAACTATATATGGCAATAATGTAGCTAAGGGTTCGCTAAACAGATTTTATTATTATTTTATGTCAAAAATTTATTTTTTCGTGCACTTTTTTTAAATTAAAGAAAACATTTTTTTTTTTTACTTTTTTCAGAATAACTTACAGGGACTCGTAATTTTTTATTAACAATACTTGGCAAAGTTGTAGTTATGGTAGAGCTGAACAACTTTTGTGAACATATCAATACAATCTGAAGGTATCTGGGCACCCTCAACAGCACAGAAAAACTAATTTGTACCTTAACAATTTTCGGTTTTTATGAACTAGGCTATATTTTTATTACATATTTTTTACTTTCCTTGTTATTGTTCCACTTCTTTGATGTGAATTTTAGTATTTACTATTTTTTATTGTTTGTTGTTGTTTTGCCAAATATTGGTATTGAAAAATTAACAATTGTACTGTTTTTTTACAAAAAACAAAACGCTAAATAATGTTTGTTACTTGCATTAAAAAATCGTTATGTGTTGTGTTCGGGTTGTGTAAATATACACAAACACTAAAAAAATAGATATCGTTTTTATTTGTGTATACAGTACACAAAATAACGTTCGGTTTATTTTCGAACACTGCCCCTGCGTACTTTATTTCATACTTGTATGTATCGATACACATCTTGTTTATACCCTGGCATACTTACGCATACCTATCGATATACCAATGCCTTGCAACACGTTCTGTTTTTCAACTTTCTTTTGAAAACTGTTGCCAGAAAAATTTTTTTCATTTGTCATTTGTGAACTGATTTTGAAAATTATTTTTTTGTTGGAAATGGTTTGCCTGCAGTTTGGTCGCATATTTTTTCGAAAATCGGAGGTGGGAAATTTGCTCCCCCCATGCATAAATCTGTCATTTGTGAACCGATTCTCAAAATTCTTGTTTTATTTGAAAGGGTTTGGCAAGAATTGGTTAAACATTTTTTGTCGAAAATCGGAGGGGGAAATTTGCTCCCACCATGCATAACTCTGTCATTTGTAAACCGATTTTCAAAATTCATGTTTTGTTTGAAAGGTTCTGCAAAAAATTGGTCCCAAAATTTTTTTGTCGAAAATTGGAGGGGGAAATTTGCTTCCCCCCCATCCATAACTGTCATTTGTGAACCGATTTTCAAAATTCTTATTGCGTTTGAAAGGGTTTGACAAAAATTATTTTTTGTCGAGAGTTGATGTTAATTTTTTCTTGTTCCTTGGAATATTAATCCTGCCCAATTCCTTCTGAATATAACGTTACGAACCTTAGCCTAATAATCAATTTGGATTCACAAAGCAAATACGTTCGAAATAATCATATTAATAAACAATTAGCTACTGGCTTGAGCTTCTCACATGTTCACATATACTTAAGTATAAAATCAAACCAAAAAAGTTTGTCTTGAGTAGAACAAAAATCAGAAAAATGGGAATGAAGAAAAATAAACCGATGGCAACGCTGGGAAAGTATACTTTAATATTAGCTTGAGAGCGATTTAATTCTCGTATTCAATTTTCACGAAAAAGTTGTATACATAAGAATTAAAATCACATTCGACAGAGCCACCTCACAAGTGGTGATAAGCAAATACACGTGAGCACTGACGATGGAAGTGTAGCGGCTTCCGAAAGTGGCGCTACTCTGTTCTGCTGTGTGCGTTGAAAAATTAAGTTGATGGTAATTTTTCCTTGTTCCTTGGAATATTAATCATGCCCAATTCTTTCTGAATATAACGTTACGAACCTTAGCCTAATAATCAATTTGGATTCACAAATCAAATACGTTCGAAATAATCATATTAATAAACAATTAGCTACTGGCTTGAGCTTCTCACATGTTTACATGTTCACATATACTTAAGTATTAAATCAAACCAAAAATGTTTGTCTTGAGTAGAACAAAAATCAGACAAATGGGAATGAAGAAAAATAAACCGATGGCAACGCTGGGAAAGTGCACTTTAATATCAGCTTGAGAGTGGTTTAATTCTCGTATTCAATTTTCACGAAAAAGTTGTATATATAAGAATTAAAATCACATTCAACAGAGCCACCTCACAAGTGGTGATAAGCCAATACACGTGAGCACTGACGATGGAAGTGTAGCGGCTTCCGAAAGTGGCGCTACTCTGTTCTGCTGTGTACGTTGAAAAATTAAGTTGATTTTAATTTTTCCTTGTTCCTTGGAATGAATATTAATAATGCCCAATTCTTTCTGAATATAACGTTACGAACCTTAGCCTAATAATCAATTTGGATTCACAAAGCAAATACGTTCGAAATAATCATATTAATAAAAAAAATTCTAATTCCAACAACATTTATATTAGTAAAATAGGGTACATTTTCGTTTTTTTTTTATTTTAAATTAGAAATGAGCTATTTATTTTATTGCGGTAAAAAGTATCCTTTGTTTGAATCAGGACTCCAAAGTAGCTCCATACCAAATTTCATGAAAATCCATCCAGTGGCTTTTGCGTGAAGCGTGTTCGGATAGACAGACAAAAATTCCAAAATTAGGTGTTTTGTTCTCTACATCGATTACTGTTTACGTCACCATAAAAATTTTCAAAAAATATTTCATGTACAGACACGCCCCTTTTATTATATGTATAGATTGCTTTATTATGTTAACCATATGGGAACTCGCGCGCTTAAAGATCGCTTTATGACTATAAGGTGTCTGTAAAATATAATAATATAACGTTTTTTACATATTTTTTAAAGTTTCCGTCATACACAATAAACAATGCAACCATGTTAAAAAAACAACAACATTTTTCTAATTTGCAACAAAATTTATATTAGTAAAATTGGGATATTTTCGTTTATTTTTTTTCTATTTTAACTAAGAAATAATATATTTTATCGCGGTAAAAAGTATCCTATGTTTGATTCACGACTCTAAAGTACCTCTATACCAAATTTTATGAAAATCGCTGCAGTGGTTTTTGCGTGAAGCGTGTTCATGTACAGACACGCCCTATTTACAGTTTTATTATATCGCGACCTTAGTAGTGTTTTGGCCCTTATGCCAAAAAGTCGGAATGGAGAAAAACAACAAAGAAGATTTACATAAAGTTTTCTCAAAATATAACCCATAGAATTTGTTTGTATTCTCACCACTGCTTCCGGCATATGTTTGGGAGAAAAATTTACATTTTTGTGAACTTTCATCAATTCGATTAGAGATTAACATATTTTTACTAAAAGTAAAATATCTTGTTATGTGCTCCAGTAGCCACTTTATTATTTTATTTGTAAAAAGTAGCTTTTGTTGCTCCATGTGTATACTAACTGCTGTGAATTGAGTAACTTGTCATTGAGATGAAATTTTCTACTTCTTATTGAAAATAAGCGTATAAATGTTATTAGAAAAGATATTTACATGGAATAAAAAGTTAATATTGATAAAACTTGGTATTTTACTTGATTTCTGATTTTTATTTTCTTATTAAAAAAAAATTTTACAAAAAATTTATCAAAAATGATGAATGCTTGATATCTCAGAAACCAGCAACAATTTCGCGAAACTGTTTTTGGATTCTGAAAGAAGGTATTCAATATATATATATATATATATATATATATATATATATATATATATATATATATATATATATATATATATATATATATATATATATATATATATATATATATATATATATATATATATATATATATATATATATATATATATATATATATATATATATATATATATATATATATATATATATATATATATATATATATATATATATATATATATATATACCCCATACTTAGCTCAATTTTTTTTAGAATGGTCGGTGGGCCAAAACAATACTAAGGTCGCGATATGTATAGATTTCAATATGTTTATTAATTTTATATTCATTTTATCAAAACGTCAAACGCATTGCAAAACTGTGGAGCATAAATTACTATGCAATTTGACGTTTTATGTATGCAATAATTGTTAACGAAAGTTCGTTGAGAATTATTGTAACATATGTATATTGCGAACACCGGCAATGAGCTGCCTTCACTAGCAATAACATAATTTTGACAACAGCTGCAATATATCTATGGCAATAAGGAATAAGTGCTTAAGTCGAGATAAGCAAATTTGAGTTTTTATAACCGTTGTATTATTCGTATAGAAAAGTACTTCGGAGCAAATTTGCATTTATTTCGTACAGTTTTTCAGGAAGTTATAGCAAAATTGCTTGCTGCTTATCTTTTTTCAATTCATAATATGATATAGAATAATTGCTTAATTCAACTTATAAAATATTATATTTCAAATTTAATATATTTATTACAGTAGATAAAACAATATATGTCTGACTTAAAAGAATCGAAGAACAAAAAGTCAACATTTAGTGCAATAGGAATAAATTTCTAAAAATCCACTTGAACGTTTAAGAGTGCTCTCCTACAAAACTGTAAAAAAGACTTAAGCACTTTTTTCTTATTGCAACAGATATGTTAACACATTTATTGCTAGTCGAGACAGAAGGTTATATTGAAGCAAAAATAAATTTATTTTAAAAATTTTTAAAGTTTGTTTTTGTTTTTCATACAAATTCTTCACCAAAAAGACACATAGAAAGTCAAACAAACGTTGTTTTGCCTTCCAAAAAGTTTAAAATTTATATGAAAAATAAAATAAATTTATATAATATTTAAAATTTTGTTTTTGTTCTCTATATAAATTTCACTTTGGTGAGGTGATTTACACAATTACGACCTCAATCTATTTAATGGAACTATACCTGCCTGTTCTGTAAACAGAGTTGATTTAAAAACGCTCGATTTAGAGAAATTAAATACACTTTTGCTATTAGTGGATTTAATTTCTCTAAATCCACTTTTTCGCGGTTTCATATATTTTAGAGCTTAAAATATCATATATAAAATCAATTTACTACATACGATTTATAATACATTAATGAGGGCAATATTTATTTTTGGAAAACGAGAAATTTACTCGGATTCGGTTTACAGAACAGAGCCGATAGTCACATATTCGGTTAATACCACATTTTAAGTAAGATGCCGATATTTGTTTATCATCAAATCGACGCACTTACCTATAAGGATCCTTACTTTATTTTGGAGTGGTAAATGATTCTTATAAAAATTTTAAACTAAATGACAAAGTTTTCAAGTTTCAGTATGTCTTCATAAATCAATCATCAAAATCGCCAGATTTATGTTGCATCTATGTACATGTTTATTTGATTTCCCATGATCTAGTGAGTCATATAGGGAGCATTTGCAATATTTCATAAAATCTTTTATCGGCTTTCTTATTACGTAACATCCATATTGCCAACAATATCCACGAGCTTAAGAAAATACACCTGCTCCCATTTTTACACAGTACGTACGTATAGAAAAATCTTTTAATAATACTCAAAGTATTTGGTGGGAAAGCACGTGGCATAATCCTCTAAAACCATGAAAACGACATACATACATACGATTTTTTTTTTTTTGCTAATAAAACGCTATTTCAGGCCATTTGCGTCAACACTTTTAGTTTTAAACAGCACGTACGCATGATCATTGTATGCATAAATATCAAATTCTGTCTATGTTAAAAAGAAGATACGACTTCAAATATGACAACTTATTATTATCAATCGTATTATTTCAAAAATTCTTTGAAATGACAATGTAAAAACAGGTTTATATATGAAATCACTTCACAGAAAAAATCGCTAGATTTCCCGCTAATAGCTAAAACGGGTTTTCACACGCTAAACAAGTTTCAAAACCGCTAGATTTGACGGGAAAATCGCTAAGTTCCCATCACTGCTGTTTATATACTGCAATGTTAAACTTTGCAAGAGTTGTTATGCCAGATTAAATGCCATTTATGCATAATGTAGCAACAACGTAATCGAGAAATATTTTTAAACAGAAATTATAGTCCTTATTTTTTTGGTATTTGCTAAAATTTATGATTTTTATATATAATATATATGATTTTTATATTTATAATATATAATATATATATATATATATATATATTTATAATCGCACTATTTCCCAAAATTAATATTTTACTTATTCAGTAGAATATTGGTTGTTTATAAAAACACATTGACATTGATTACTAATCGGTATTAGCTAGTTCCTATGCGCATTTCACTGGGGCTAAATGCAGATCATCAGGGAACCTTTACCCAAAAATCTCACAGAAAAGCTAAAGATATTGTAGCAAACTTTTATTTAAATCAATAAGAAGCTTAAACAATACCAAAGCTTAAACATTACTTTGTTCATGTTCAATGATGTTTTTTTATTTTCTTACTGTACCATATACTACAGAGGCAGGCTTTTTTTCCTGTTCTAATTGCAGATGTAAGACGGCATGTAGAAAAATAAATGTAATAACAATATAGTTCATCAGCCCAATTAGAACGAACCGTTCCAGGTTATTCGATGCAAAATACAAGGGCGAATGTGACTTGCTACAATTTTCAAGAAAAAGGTAATTTTGCAAGAGATTGTAAGAAATCACGGAAAAGACACGAGAGTTCTTCTAAATATTTTTTGCCACCGAAGGTATCTCGTGTACCATTTGACAGAAGTAGTGGCCTAACGCAAAATGCTTTGGTTGCTGGGCAGTATATTAATGATTTTTGTGATCTTGGCAGTGAATGCTCAATATAAACCAGAACTGGTGTTACAAAGCTGTGATACAAAGCTCATCGGGTTTGGAGGCAAAGAAGTTTACGCCGTTGGGACATTTTTTTAAAACCGTTAAAATTCAATGCGTAACTGTTCCAACAGAAATAATAGTTGTTAATGATAGTGATCAAGAGTCTGACATGATTATAGGTCAAAACTTTTTAGATCACAAGGGTGTTAAAATTAGAAGAGAAAACGGCGTATTGACAGTTTTGTCTTCGATTGAAAATACCGATTGACTAGAAGATATTAATCACAATAGTATTCATAAAAAAGAAATTCAGATTCGATGTATAAAACTTTCGGCTATAAAAATGGGAAAAGGAAAAAATTAAAATTTTTCGTGTAATAGAGAAATATAAAAATTGTTTCGCGGAGACTTTATCGCATTTGGGTAAAACGAATATAATTGAAATGAATATTGTGTTGAAGGATTTAAATAAATCTATAACTCAGAAACCTTATAGAGTGCCGTATCATTTACGTGATAAATTAGAAAGTATAGTGTCTGTACTTTTAAAATACAATATTATAGAGCATTCGAGTTCTTCTTATGCAAGTAGAGCACATCTGGCTCCAAAAAAAAGATGGTGAGTTCCGTATGGTTGTCGACTATCGCGAGTTGAACAAAATAACCGTGCGGGAACTGTTTCCAATGGCAAATATTGAGGAGAATATAAACCTAATTTTACTTGATATGATGAATGAATATCACTAAGCTCCAAGCAAAGAATCGTGCAGACATTTTATTGCTTTTGTGACGCCTAGCGGACACTATCAATACAAAAAGATGCCATTTGGATTAACTAACGCGCCGGTTGTGTTTATGAGGTTAGTTGATCACATTGTAACACCGGGTCTTGACGAGACATAAGTTTGGAAAGTTTTTGTTGGCAATTGTCAAAATCTGTTGCTAACACAAAAAATTACTGTGTGGACAGTAAATGTTACTGTTCGGACAGATGTTTGGAAATTAATGTTCAAACACAAGCCAGAGCAATTATGTTAGTACACAAGCTGTCAAATTTAGTAAGTATGTAGTGGTTTCTGTACAATTTGCTTGTTTTTATAGAAAAAAAGAAGAAAGAAAGCAAGAAAACAAAATATTTAAATTGTTCTTTAATTATTTACACATTATTTATGTTCATATCTATAAAATGTTTACAAATCCAAAAATAATTAAGTGAAATATATGAAAAATTTTTTAAATGCCGTGGAAGTTTACTACACGAATATATACAAATTGTGTCCAAACCAGAGTAGGAAAATAAACTAAACGAAACGTTTGCTTTCGTTTTGTTTTGTATATTAGTGTATTTCTGCTAAATACAATGAACCATTCAACGAAATACATTTCTGCTTTTGTGTTGTTGTTGTACGATTGAAACGCGATATTAAAGCACGCAGATGAGTGAAAAGCCAATTGTTTTGTTTAATTTTTTGGCATTGCAAAAGTATTTGTTTTGGTTTCTCTCATGTACGAAACGATTAAAAATATTTTAAAAGTTTGTGTCTTCGCATGGAACGTTTGCGAAAAGTTTTGTTTGTTTGCACACTCTGGTCCAAACATCACTACGTTTACCCAGCCGTTAACAGAAGTTTGAACACAGCATTTTTTTCTGACGTCATTCTGCCGACGTTATTTCTTATGTTCAGAAATTAAAATTGCACGTCTGGTCGCAGTGTAAGAAGTACTGGAAATAAAATTGTATATCTTATATGTATGACATTGTCATATTTGGTACAGACTTTGATGATCTTTTAAAAATATTTGAAAATTTTTTGGTTGTATGCCAGAGAATGGAGATAACTTTTAATCTTAAGAAATGTGAATTTTTTGTAAATAATATAACGCATTTTGGTCATATTATTACTGATAAAGATATATCCCCTGGTGCAGTAAAAACTCAGGCAATAATTAATTACCGTAGACCGACAAATGTAAAGGAAGATAAGCAATTTTTGGGCCTTACTAGCCAATTTAGAAAATTTACTGAACATTATTCCAGAATTGCATATCATCCGTTAAATCGTTTACTGAGAAATAACATGGAATTTATTTTGGGGGAAGGATGAGGAAAATGCTTTTTGAAACATAGAATGTCTGTCAATCCGATTTTGGTTATTTATGATCCTGAACAGGAACACGAACTACATACAGACACCTGTCAAATTGGATTAGCTGGAGTTCTCATACAGGTATGTTCTTTCGGACAGAAACGTCCAGTAGCATATTTTAGCAGACAGACCAGTAGTCTTGAACAGAAATACCATAGTTATGAGTTAGAAGCCCTTGCTGTGGTGGAAAGTATGGACCGTTTTCGCTTTTATTTGATGGGAAAACATTTCAAAGTTATAACTGACTGTAATTCACTCAAAGACACCACAGATAAGATAAATATTATTCGAAGAATGCACGATGGTGGCTTAGATTATAGGAATTTGATTTTGCATGTATTCATAGGCCAGTAGTGAGATTCTCTATTCAATTTTAACAATAGTTGTCATTGTTAAAACATTTAACAAGCAAGTTAACGATTTTGCCATTCTGTACAATTTTTAATAATATTTGCTGTCGATTAACTAGCGACAATAATTTTTCTGTTGTTACCGAATAGACAAGAGTCAGCTGTGCAGCCGTAGTACGTACTTTATAGCAACAATTAAAGTTAATTATTTTAGAGAAATATACAAACTTATAAACATTTACGTATAAATAACAATATTTCTATTATTTAATCATTTTATTTAACAATTATTTCGCAAAAATTAAGAAATTAGTGCAAAAAATTTTCTGTACACTGTTTGGCAATCACAAATTCATTTGTTTATACTATATTCCTCTTTGCGTTTTTCGTTTATTTTAACAGAGATGCAACATGACGTCAGATTTAAACATTGTTGTTAAAAAGAAGTCACAGAATCGTAGAATGATTAGTGCAAACAATTTAAGAAGTTGACAATAGAACAATTGTTAAAAGTTACAGAATCTCACTACAGGTGTACAGATGTCACATGCTGATGCTTTAAGTCGAAATCCTCATGAACATGCTTGTGAACCAGATGTAGCGGGATGTGATATTCTTATGATAGGTATGAGTGAATCTGATTGAATCAGGATACAACTTAAAAAAAAATAGTTGAGGGACTTGAACCCGGTCAGAATGATAACATGCGCAAGGGTTTTGAAAAGGAATACGTTTTAAAGAATAATAGATTATATAAAAAAGTTGAAGATGGTATACGTTTTGTTTTACCTCATAGACTTAACTTTTGCAAAACTTTCATAATTTTTATTTTCTCTCTGAACTGATAAAATGTACGTTTAATTAAATTGAGTATTATTTTATGTAAATCCCTCGAAGTTTAAAGAATGAATTGAAAAACTTTTATTTTTATTATATTTTAGTATAATATGTATGTTGATAACAATTAGGGATGCATCCAATACAGATATATTGATGATACTTCCGAATTGCTGATATATCGGTATTGACGATATGGTACAACAACGAGTTACATATACGAGCTTGTCTACCTCGTATAAAATGCAAAATAGAACTTAAAAATAGAAAAGTATGTTAAAATTGTGCCTTACATCAAAGAAGCTACAAAGTCAATTACCAATGCCTTCGAAAACTATAAGTAAGCATGATAAATCTGTGAACAGGAACTGAGAATAGATCGAAGTCGCCAAAATTCGTGACTGACTTGATTTTGGTTCTTAATGAAGGATTTGACAGTTTGGTAATGAATCCTATTATTTATCCACAATGCTTGATCCTCGGTACAAATAACGAATATTTCAATTGCAGTCTCCTACTTCTTATTGAGTTACTTGACCTTGATGTAGGTATATATTCCCCAACTATAGGAAACACGATCAACCCTACTCATCGCACTTGTTCTGTTAAATCTACCAGAAATAGGCCTTGAAGCGTTTTTTAATTTATTTATAGAATCCTATGCAGTCGAGTCCCTGTCCATTCGAAGCTGCACTTCTTGTAGTAAACAAGTGGAGAGATAGTTTTCAAATGAGTTCTGTCGCATCTGAGAGACTATTTCCACAGTGGTTCTAATTTAAAAAAAGGGCAAAAAATATGTATCTTTGAAACTTGCGATCCGATTACAAAACGATGTATGTTGTAGTGTCCTTTGTATCTTTAATAAATTACTTTAATTTTATATGATTAACACAACTTGTTATAAATATTTTATTATAACTTTTAATATTGTTTTTGAAGTCTTGTTTTTTATGTTAAATTTTTTCATTCTAATAAAAAACTAAAAACAATAAAACCTGTTTTTATAAAAATAAAAAATCTTTTAATTTTAAAAAGATTAAATAAATATCACCAAATTGGCGATCCTGCAACCGAACAATAAAAACCAATATGTGCTATATACACAAAAATTATAATACTGTTACTCTAAAGGATTATTTCAACTACTGGTAATATATATGGACAAAAGCAAATAAGTTGAAAGTAAAAGATATCTGTTGGACCCAGAGTACAAAGACGGCATTTGAAAATGTTAAAATAAAATTTTCAGAAAAAACATTACTTAATCATTTTGATAAAGACTGTACGTTATCTATTTCCGTCGATGCATCTATCGTAGCTGTTGGAGGAGCTCTCCAACAGTACTGTAAAAACCATTTAGAGCCCTTAGCATACTTTTCTAGAAAGCTTAGTACTCGTAAAGTAAAATATTCTACATTTGATCGCGAACTACTAGAGGTGTATCTTACAATTAAACATTTCCGACATTTCCTAGAAGGTCGAGAATCTATTATTTTTACAGACAATAAACCTTTAATCAATGCTTTGAATTCAAAAAGTGAAAAGTCTCCTCGTCAAATTCACCATTTGGAGTTTATTGCTCAATTTAGTAATGATATTCGACATGTGTCTGGAAAATAAAATACCGGAAATTCGCACTATTTGCTCTCCTAATATAAATCTTCAAGAATTATTAATAGAACAACAAAAAGATGATGTTCTACAAAACATAATTTTAAACCAAAATTCTAAATTTAACTTAAAGGAAATACAAATTTCTGAAAAATATAAACTATGGTGTGACGTGACTGGTAATATATATCGTCCATATGTTCCAGTTTCAAGGAGGACATCAGTTTTTAAAATTCTACACTTATTATCACACCCCGGAGTGAGAGCTACTAGGAAATTAATAGTGAGTAAATATTTTTGGCCTTTTATGAAAAAAGATATTAACATCTGGACAAAAGAATGTATAGTATGCCAAAAATCTAAAATCAATATTTACACTAAATCAATAACAGAACCTATAGAAATTCCGAAAGGAAGGTTCGAGCACATTCATATGGATATTGTTGGACCTCTCCCTGTTTCAAATAATAATAAATATATTTTAACAATAATAGATAGATTTTCTCGTTGGCCAGAAGCATATCTACTTACGGATATAACAGCTTCGACTGTTGTCAAAAAAATTCATTAATGAATTTGTTTCTAGATGTGGAGTGCCTTTAAAAATTACCGTTGACAGAGGTACTCAGTTCACATCTAATTTTTTTCTGAGATTACAAAAATTCTTGGATCACAGAAGATACACACCTCAGCTTATCATCCTCAAGCCAATGGAATGGTTGAGAGATTTCACCGCCAACTGAAAACATCAATTCTAACGAGCAATAATGTTAAGAAATGGTGTGACGCATTACCATTAATTTTATTGGGTTTGAGAACGTGTGTTAAAGAAGACCTGAAATGTTCACCAGCAGAATTAGTTTATGGACAGTGTCTAGAAATTCCAGGTGAATTTATTATGGAATCAAAGGAAAATACACCTAGCGACGTGGTGCTTTCGCAATTAAGGGAACACTTTTCAGAAGTTAGAACAAACATTTTTTATCACAATAAACAAAAATCTTACACACCAAAAGCATTAGAAGATTGTGAATATGTATTTTTGCGAATTATTTATCCGTCTAAATTATCCGCTCCTTTTAAAGGACCTTATAAAGTAATAGAGCGGAATAAAAAATGTTCTAAAATTCAATACGGAAACATAGTTCGGTCACTTTCAGTAGATTTAATCAAACCAGCTTTTGTAAATAAAGATGATCGAAATTATGATCACAACATCAATAATAAAATCACTTATAAATTTACGTAATTTATTATTATTATTAATTTAATTTTATTTATTTTTTCATTTGAGAGGGGAAGTTATGTAGTGTCCTTTGTATCTTTAATAAATTAATTTAATTTTATATGTTTAACACAACTTGTTATAAATATTTTATTATAACTTTTAATATTGTTTTTGAAGTCTGGTTTTTTATGTTAAATTATATTCATTCTAATAAAAAACTAAAAGCAATAAAACCTGTTTTTATAAAATAAAAAATCTTTTTTTTTAAGATTAAATAAATATCACCAAATATGTAAACATCATAGAGGATTACCTAAACTTATGAAGCACGTTGTTAAAACACACGGTGAGCTACAGGGTGTTAAATTTGAATACATTGGCCCAACCTTGTTGGCTTCATCACTTTTACAAATATTATCCGCTTTTATTGAAAAAACTTGTTAATATTTTCAGAGATATTTGGCTTTAAATTTTGGTTTTTGGCCCCGAATTTGTTCCCGATTTCGTAAATATCTCCGGTAATAGCATAATTTTCAAAAAAAATATTTTATGATTTTCAAAAAATCCTTGATAATATGTAGCAGAATTTTTTAAGTTATCTCAATTCATGTAGCTGTGAAAAAAGTCAAATTCACGACTTTGAAATGAGGGTGCAAAAAGGCAAAATTTAAAAAAATAGAGCTTAATTGTTGGGCGTTTTCCTCAAAAATTTGCCAGAACTAAAAATTGTCTCTTTCCATATTTCAAAAGAATAAACTTCAAAAATGAATGCAGTTTAAATTTTAAATCGATTAAGCATAGTGAATTTTTCTACGAAAATAAGCGTACAGTAGATACCGGATATAAGCACATCGCATATAAGGAAAAACCGCTTATAAGAAAGTGGACCAAAAACACCGTGTCTTTTTCTGTACTTTCCATAGAAAAATGTGCTATAAAAGAAAATCGTATATAAGAAAAAACATGATATAAGAAACTTTTTTCGAACACCAAAGATGATAAATGATATGAAAAAAGATTTTATATAAGAAATTATTATAGTTCAAACTGAATTCTTTTTTATTATTTCTTTTGTTAGAGCTATTTAAGTTAGTTTTTTATTTGAATTGTTTCGTATACATAATAAACAATTTTAACTATCGAACTTAATTTGTTTTACTTTTTATAGAAATATATTACATTGTATGTATGCTTTATTGAATACACACTTATAAGAAAAAAGTTTCTTATATCCATATAAATGTTTATAAGAAATAACTTTCTTATAAACAATAATTGCTTATAAAAAAACCCTCATATAAGATACAATTTTGTGAAATTTTCAAAGTTTCTTATATCCGATATTTACTGTAGTAGGCTTAGAAGCTTATACAAAACCCAGAAAATAATAAAAATAGAAAAATAAAATAGATTCATATCGAATACAAATTATTGGCTGAGTATTGCATAAGTTTCTAAGCCTACTACGCTTATTTTATTCTTTTGTGATTTTCAAAAATATTATCCTTTGTAAACTCTCAAATGATTTTTGAAAGTCTGTGCATAAGATAAGAGGTTTGTAACTGTTCAAAGTTGTGGTTGAAGTCTACTGACGATTTGGTAAAGCGCCAACGAAATGCATATAGATAATGCTTAACTATCAGCAAATAAACTTCATTTAAGATATTTACTGTATGCTAAGCTAATCTATATGCCTGCGTTACGTTGGTACTAAAGCCAACTCATCAGTTGATATAATCTGCCTGTTTGAAAATTGCTCAAAATTTTTTTATACAAAACAAAATTTAACAATATCTGGTAAATTTTGTAATGTCCAGCTTTTTGTTGGTTCGTCAAGCTTTTTTAACACCAATGTCCAGCTTTTCACGAATCTGGATCTGGCATGCCTTACTCAGATGGATAGTAATAAAATCTTCCAAGATGATGTTGGTCATAATGGTTTTGAAAGGTCCTTAAATAGAGTAAAGAAAATGTATTGGCTTCCAAAGATGAGAAAGATTATAGCTAAGTACCTAAATTCATGCATTCAATGCTTATATAGACAGAGATCTAAGGATGAAACTTATTTTAATATATATCCTATAGAAAAATGTGCAATTCCATTGTATACCGTTTATATAGATCATCTTGGTCCATTTCCAGAGTCCAAAAGAGGAAATCAATATATACTGGGTATTGTGGACTAATTTTCGAAGTTTATAGTTCTGCACCCTGTACGACACACTTTTCAAACACTTTTGGACATATCTCAACTTGTCGGTATCCTTTCCCAAATTATAAGCGATCGGGGTACATCTTTTACATCTAATATTTTTAAATCGTTTTGTGCGGAAAATGGTATAAAACACGTTATTACTGCTGTTAGAACTCCAAGAGCAAACGGTCAAATCGCACGCTATTTTCGTACCGTAAAGGTTGCATTGAGCAGTATGACAGACAATTTTGATGGTAGAGAATGGGATCAGCATGTGCTAGCTATTCAGTGGGGAATTAACAGCATTGAACACAAGGTTACGTGTCAAACTCCCCAATGTTTGCTATTTACTTTTACGGCACGGAATGACTTCGGAAATCAATTGAGTGTTGATTTGCATGAAGATATTCAAGATGAAGATGATGATATTCCTTTGGACGAGTTAAAGAAAATTGTTAAAAGCCGCATTGATAATGAAGGAAAGAAGGCGGCGGATAACTTTAATAAAAAGCATAGATTGCAAAAAAAAAGTGTTTCGAAGGTGATTTGGTGTTACTTAAGGCTGAACACGCATCTACTAGCCAATCTCGAAAGCAGCTGGCCAGGTTTAATGACCCTTAGTTAATTAAGAAAGTTTTAGGTAATGATCGTTACTTGATAACGGATACAAATACTTCTCAGGTAAATCAACGAAAATTTGAATCGGTTCAGGCTGCAGATAAAATAAAACCATGGTGTGATCTTGATTAATTTATTAAAGTTCAAGAGGAGGGGGAAGGTGTAATTTCACCGGAGAATGAAGATGACGAACTCTGTAATTAATACATATATGAGATTTTGATAAATGGCTTGTTATGCAATATTAAAAATAAATATGTAAATATGTTTGTATTAATGAATTAAGAAGTTGTAAATGATTTAAGGGTCGGTATCATGGTGTCCCATTTTGAGTGTTTTGTTATTTGCTTCCGTGGTGGATGTGATTCCCACGTTGAGCGATTTATGGTTTATCGAGCAGTTATTTGGTTCCGTGGTGAATGTGATTTCCACGTTTAGCGATTTAAGGTTGTCGAGCTGTTATGTATTTGGTTCCGTGGTGAGTGTGATTTCCCACGTTGAGCGATTTAAGGTTGTCGAGCTGTTATGTATTTGGTTACGTGGTGAGCGGGATTTTCCACGTTGAACGATCTTTGGTTTGTCTAAAGTTTTTTATTTGTTTCCGTGGTAAGTTTGATTTCCCACGTTGGGCGATTTATATTTTGTGGAGCGGTTATTTGGTTCCAAGAAATGTGCGTATGGTATTGCTGTATTATCACTGAGAACAGGGATAGTACAGGATGGTAGAGTTGTAAGATTATTTGAAATCATACTTGTTCTAAAGTTACTTCGAAAGCATGAGAAAAATCCCGTCTCAGTATGCTATACTATACTACAAAAGTAGCTTGTCGATATGGTTATCATTTATTGTTGTGTCAAATACTTTTCAATAGATAACAACGGGCGTATCGGGAAGTTGCGTTTCATTTAAAACATACATATATTTGTATGTTTATTTATGGAGGTCAACATAGCTCATTCCATAGCCAGAAGTTCTTGAAAAAGTGGAAAACATGAACACATTCACATTACCAGCTCAAATTATAAAGGGTAGAAAGGCCAAACTTCAAATTATAGAACGTCAGCGAGCAAGATACATTCCTATGTATAAAGCAATTCATATAAACTGAAACAAATTTTATCTTTTATACAACGCAGCACATTAAAATAGTTCAAGCTATAGAGCGTAGAGTAGAAAAATTACTCATTATATCGTGTTGGCAATCAAGATGCCATTTAAATACTTTCAAATTACCGACAAACCAAATTATATGAATTGTTTTAAATTTATTGAATGTTTTTCAAGGGACCTGGGAAACAGTTCTAATTATCGAGAGATTCAAATTCACTAGTTTCAAATTATCAAGAGTCGCCTGTAATTCAATAATTTTTTGTTGGTGTATTTTATATTAAAGTTCGTACGCTCTTATATAAATACCATTTAATGTGTTTTGAATGAAGCAAGAATATAGAGATAAAGGAGGGGAGTCTGGTACCCCCCATGCAAAATAATTTGTCTACATCTGCGCAACAAGAATAATGAGAATCTCTAAAGTCCGATATGAAGTCGGAGGCTTGTACACCATACAAAGTAATTATTAATTTGGGTGAATTCGTAAATGGAGTAAATTTGTGCAACCGGTATGCAAATTATTGCAGCACTAACAAAATTGCTGCCGTAGTTGCAGCAGCACTGTCAATTGCTTGCTTAAAAAGACTTTCGGCGCAGAAGAGTATTGCCAAATGATGGTTTTCAAACGCAGGACTTTGACTACTGCACAATTACTGAATTTACGAATGTACCCTTTGTTTATATCTGCAGAACTGCAATAGTGGGGCTCTATAAATTTAATGGGTATTACTCTTAGAATTAAGTGCGTTTGCAAGCAAAAGCCTATACACCAGTGGTAGGCACAACTCAAAATGTGTTTGTATTGTTGCTTATTAGCAGTAACCCAATATAACTATTAATATATTTTTGAAGTCGAAAAATTGGCCATAAAACAACCAAAATTTCATTATTTTGGCTTTTTAGTTCAATATTTGAATTAATGTAAATTCAAATTATTTTTATTAAGAGTGGAATGTTGGAATATTCAATGCGACGGCCCTCGCATAATAGTTATATGCATGTTTACTACTCGGTTGACGATCTGGAGCTAAATACAGATAAAATAACTGAATCAGACAGAGCATGCATAAAAACTAACACACAAACAGCTTTGATGATGGGTATTGATAAAATGCCCTTCAAAAGCGAAAACAAAAAATAATAAAAGCTTGTGAGTATTGGATTATTAATCAGATAGGGAAATCTTGGCAAAACTAAGTTGAGTCGCAATAAAAATTAATGCAAGAATCTACATTAAAAAAGTCTTGTATTCTATTTGCTGACAAAAATTAGTTAAATAGCTGATGTTTCCTTGTAAAAAGCATCCACATTCATAAGTGGTAAAAGTGAACAAGAACGCTAATGAGACGGTGTAGCGGCCTGTCGAAATCAGTAGTACTGATCCCTTCTGCTAATCGGATTTGAATATTCCAACACTCCACTCATAATAAAAAAAATTTTAATTTAAATTAATTCAAATATTGAACTAAAAAGCCGAAATAATAAAATTAAAGACTTATACCAAGGTAGATCAACACCAGGTAGTCGCAAGAGAATTCACCGTGGAGAATTTACATTTGGGCTGTCAAAAAAGCTAATAAATTAATACTGCTCACAGGCCAAATGTGTAAACATTTGCGTAAACAGCTGGGCTCTTGCGGCCACATAGTATGAATTCGCCTTGACTTATACCTATTCCTATTCAGTTCAAAATAAAAATTACGTAAAAATAACAACGAAAATTTATTTTAATTGTTTGGTAATATGTAGCTATGACTGAGAAGTCTATTTTTTTGTTGCCCATAACTATTACTTTTTAAATGTTGCTCGATAATAATTATTTCTAATAAAAAAGTTTTTACGTTGGCCGCAACTTTTATTTTCAATGAGTATATTGTACGTTGCGTGAGTATTTTTACGTTGCCCATAGTTTTTATTTTCAATAAATACTTTATAAGTTGCTCGACAATAGTTATCTATGATAAATATATTTTATGTTGCCTACAATTTTTATATTTCAATTAACATTTTTTACGTTGCTCGATAATAATTATTTGCAATAAATTTTTTTTACGTTGGCCATAACTTTTATTTGCAATAAATACTTTTTACGTTGCTCGATAATAGCTATTTAATATATAGAAGTTTGTTTACGTTGCCAGTAACTTTTATTTTCAATGAATATTTTTTAAGTTGCTCGAGAGTAACTATTTTTTATAGAAATATTATATCGTTGCTTTTAACTTTTATTTTAAAACATGTTTTTTACGTTGCTGGATGATAACTATGTATTTATGATAAAAAAATTCACATTGGTTTTGAGGGTTCCATACACCAAAAGAGTAAAGGAACCCTATTATTTTCGCTACGCTGCACAGAGGAGTATTTTGCCCGAAAAGCTGGCCTAAATTATTGAAGGTGTTTTTTTAATTAAAAGTTTGAGTTTTTGATAGTTTTAGGTTTAATTTTATATAAAAGATCTAGTGGCAGATTTTTGGGGGTTCGTGTTGTTCGGACAGTTGCTGGGTCCGAAAAAAATCTTCTTGATGTGTTGCCATCGTTAGTGTTGCCGTATCCTGGATTTGGAACATCTACAAGTATTCATATTTCATCATTAAGCCTTTTTTGGATGATTATCTTCTTTTCTTCAACAAGTGCTTTATCTTCATCGCTCCTTGCTTGCCACTTTTGAATTGTCAGTTTATATGAGAGACGAAGTATCGATTCTAAAAAGCATATGTTTGCGTATAAAGCTGATAGTCCAAAACTCAAAGCATCACGGTTTTGAGTAACATTATTCTGCAATGCGTTAAAATATTTTGAAGTTTGGCCGCAAATGTAACACTTCATTGTGGATTTTGTAACTTTTGCACCATTGCAGATTTTTCCGTTCAATTTCTGGAATACTTCCATTACATTGTACCTTCAACAATTGAATTTGATTATTTATGTATTCTATTTCTTGCTTCGTGATGTCAGTAGTTTCATGCAAAAAAATGAATGCGGATTGATCTACACAGCCTAGTTGAGGATGGTGTTGGATTTCGCATCGGCACATCGAATTGGCACACAACTGCTTTGGAATATATTACCTTCACTATCGTTTTCATTTTCGAATTTCTGCTTATAACATGATTGGTGCGATCCATCGCAGCCCCAGTTGCTTATAAGTTCCAGAAAATTGAGTTGTTCATAGTCCAACTGCTGCAAAACCTCATCAAGTTATGTACATAATCGTGTTGCTGTGTGGTCGAGGAGAGATTGCAGCCTTACTTCCGCTTCTTTTGCATTTTTAAGTAATGTGTAACATGAATACACATTTTTGTTGGTATTGTATATAATTTCATATTGCTTTTTCGTGAGTTCTGCATTTATAAACAGTGCTAAAGCTCCCTCCGCTGAAAGTTTACTTACAGGGTTAACCTCAGAAGTTGTTAACGATCGCTTGCAAATTCTTGCTTTTCTTGGAGATCCAGTTTTATACATTATTAATTTAGCCGCATCATTATCTCCCGCTGCTCTTTCACTCCTGGCTGCAGCAAATGTAATCTCCTCTGTTGACAACTTGTGACGAATTTCTTCCGTTTTTCTTAATTTTGTTCTTTCACTAGCTTAATCAAGTTCTTTTTCTAGTCGCCCTAAAGACGAACTACCAAATAATGGTTTTGTCACAGTTTCTTCCAACTATTTAGCGTATGTGCTTAAAAATCGATCCTCTTTTCGTTGTGATGAGCACCAATATCTTTTGAAACCATTTCTGAAATTGATCAAACTCTGCTTCAGTGCTAATCTGTCCCCATCTCCTTGATATTTTGAAATTTCGCACAGTTTTCTAACTAAAAACTGCAATTTCTCGTCAGTGGTTCTAGCATCAGATTCCTGTACCATTTGGATTAACCGTAATCTTGTGTGAACTCTTTCCATGTTATATCTCGAAGTTGCAAAACGGTTATGATACAAATTATGTGCAATAACCCATCTCTATATATATATATATATATATATATATATATATATATATATATATATATATATATATATATATATATATATATATATATATATATATATATATATATATATATATATATATATATATATATATATATATATATATATATATATATATATATATATATATATATATATATATATATATATATATATATATATATATATATATATATATTATATATATATATATATATATATATATATATATATATATATATATATATATATATATATATATATATATATATATATATATATATATATATATATATATATATATATATATATATATATATATATATATATATATATATATATATATATATATATATATATATATATATATATATATATATATATATATATATATATATATATATATATATATATATATATATATATATATTATATATATATATATATATATATATATATATATATATATATATATATATATATATATATATATATATATATATATATATATATATATATATATATATATATATATATATATATATAACGAGTGATTTTTTTGCTATTATCTTTTTGGCAACACTAGTTTTGACAGCTCCCGCACGTTTTGTATCTTGTGTCACTGTCAAACATCTTCAGTTTGGTCTATAATTTAATCCTGAATCGTCTTACAAACGAACAACGCTTGCAAATTATTGAATTTTATTACCAAAATGCGTGCTCTGTTAAGTTAGATGAAGATCCACTTTTTTATCGCAGAATTGTGTTCAGCGACGAGGCTCATTTCTGGTTGAATGGATACGTGAACAAGCAAAACTGCCGTATTTGGAGTGAAGAGCAGCCAGAAGCATTGCAAGAGCTACCAATGCATCCACAAAAAACAACCGTTTGGTGCGGATTATGGGCTGGCGGCATCATTGGGCCGTATTTCTTCTAAGATGATGCGAATCACAACGTTACTGTGAATGGTGAGCGCTACCGTGCGATGATAACAAACTTTTTTCTGCCCAAAATGGAAGAGCTTGACTTGCATGACATGTGGTTTCAACAAGACGGTGCCACATGCCACACAGCACGCGAAACAATGGACCAATTGAGAGGCGAGTTCGGTGAACAGTTTATTTCACGCTTGGGACCAGTCAATTGGCCGCCCAGATCGTGCGATTTAACGCCTCTAGACTATTTTTTGTGGGGCTATGTTAAGGCTAATGTCTATAGCGACAAGCCCGCTTCGATTGACGCACTGGAAGCCAACATTGCCAACATTATTCGTGAGATACCGGCCGAAATGTTGGAAAGAGTATGCCAAAATTCGACTAAGCGGATGGACCATTTGAGGCGCAGCCGCGGCCAACATTTGCATTAAATAATCTTCAAACATTAAATTATATCGACCCAACTATCGATCCAAATAAATATTTCATGAATTTTTCTGAATTTTATGTGTTTTTTTTTTACTTTCCGATAGTTCTTATAAAATCACCCATTATATATATATATATATATATATATATATATATATATATATATATATATATATATATATATATATATATATATATATATATATATATATATATATATATATATATATATATATATATATATATATATATATATATATATATATATATATATATATATATATATATATATATATATATATATATATATATATATATATATATATATATATATATATATATATATATATATATATATATATATATATATATATATATATATATATATATATATATATATATATATATATATATATATATCTATATATATCTTATTTTTTGCTGATTTTCGAAAATATTATTATTTGTAAATTCTCAAATAGTTTTTGAAAGTCTGTGCATAAGAAAAAGGGTTTGTGACTTTTCAAAGTTGTGGTTGAAGTCTACTGACGATTTGGTAAAGCGCCAATGAAATGCATATAGACATTGCTTAACTATCAGCAAATAGACTTCTTTTTTCTAACTTCAAAACTGTTTTTCAACATAAATATTTAAGATATGATTTCTTTAATGTTGAAAATAGCTTTTGATAAACTCTTTCATCAAAAAAAAAACCAATGCAATACCTCTATTGGTTTAGCAAACAAAAAAGCATACAAAAATCTTGAAACGAGAAAAAACCATTAAAAGCGCATGTAATTTTCTTCAAATTCCTTACTTTAGCAGTGTCTCGGAACTACAAATCGCAATTTAGAGTCTTGAAAATTTACAGCATAAATAAATTTATCTATCGCTCTGCGTAATTATTTTTTAAGATTTCTTTAAATTCATTTTTGTCTTTTTGGTCAGGTTTTTGGCTCAAGTACTCCTCCGTGCGCTGTCCACATGTTTGTCTGTCTGTCTGTCTGTCATACGCTGGTTTCTAGGGAACCGTAAGAGCTACGGACTTGAAATTGAACATGTTTCATTGCTCGCTTTAGAACACCCTTTAAATTTTGGGTTCATATATTTGTTGTTGTAGCGGTCAAAGTTTTACCCCGAGAAAACAGCCTGCGACAGACAGACGGACAGACAAACACATACAGATGGACAGCGTTGGGAAAACATTAGGGTTCCTTTACACTTTTGGTGTATGGAACCCTTAAAACCAATGTAAAATTTTGCTGTCATAAATACATATGTAGTTATCATACAGCAACGTAAAAAGCATTTTTTTTAAATAAAAGTTAAAAGCAACGAAAAAAAAAATTTCTATAAAAAATAATTATTACGAGCAACTTAAAAAATATTCGTTGAAAATAAAAGTTACTGGCAACGCACAGTGTCGTCATTTCATATGACGAGCGGCCATAAATAGAAAGATTCGTTGCACAACGATGAAATTTCGCACACTAATTTATATAAATAAAAGATAAAAATACTTACAGCTTGCTGCATTTCGGGACAAGGATTCGAGTCCATCCCATATATCCTGAAACTAAAAAATGTTATAAGACAGAAACAATGCACCAACTATTTGAAAATTTGTGTGTGCATTATATATATTGAGGGTCATATAGCTACCAAATTTTTTCTAATTTCGATTAAGGATATGCTTAGCTCAAAAATATACTTTGACAAAAAAATGTTTAATAGATACATATGACATGTTCCGAAGGATCAAGACAATTGTCTTAAAAGCGAAAAAAATATCCTTTAAAATTTTAAAACTTACAAAATTAGTCATTAGTTGCTTTATTTTTAGATTATGCTTGCATTTAATCGAAGCATTTTCTTTGGGTTTTGATTATTAATTTTGAGACCTAAACGACTTTTAATAATTTCTTTTAATTTTAGAATGACACTTCCTGCGAAGCTATTCTTTATTTGAAGCCAAAAATTAAACAAATCACATATTTACATTGGAGCTGACACTAGATATATGGAATAAATTAATATTTTTTTTATTGTACTTACACTGTGGCAATTGAATTTTGCAAAAAAATTCTGCGGGTCAAAGTTATGATACAAGAAAAAAATGTTTGTTTTTTTTTTCGATATAATTTTTTTCCCATGGTATTGTGATTGCGATTAATATTACAAAGTAAAAATTATATTACCACCAAACTTAAAATATATCAAACTAACTAGTGTGGAACAATTTTTCGGCAAATGTTAATATTTTTTTTAATTTTTCTACACTTTCTTAGTTGAAGTGTTTACTGTTACATACTGTAAAAAATTATGGATTTAAAAAGTTTCATATTACTACTTTTGGCCACCACACAACACTTTGCAACGTAAACATACTTTTATATTAAATAACTATTATCGAGCAACGTTAAAAGTATTTATTGAAAAGAAAAGTTATGCCAACGTAAAAAAATTATCACAAATAATTATTATCGAGCAACTTAAAAATTTTAATTGAAGTATAAAAATTTTGGGCAACGTAAAAGATATTTATCATAGATAACTATTATCGAGCAACTTAAAAAGTATTTATTGAAAGTACAAATTACACTAGTTCACAAATTTTCAACTTTTTGCGATCACCTCAAAAATTAAATGTTTTCTAAGGTAATTTGGGATCACTGAACACGAATATGACATTTATTTATTTTTTCTTAAGAACGTTTTCGAGATATTCGCAAGAAACCTGTTTTTTGCAGTTTATAAAGCTATTTCCTAAATCTTGAGTACTGTTTACTTGAATTGAGCAAATTGGCATTGTTGCATAGATATGTTTTTCCTCTTTCAGCACATAACCAAAATGTGTTGATCGGATCAAAATACAATGAGTTACAGGTCTTTAGATTTAAAAAAACTGAATTTTTTCCACGTTTTTTTTTTTTAATTTACGATCTTAAGTCGCTCCAGTAAGGCAAAATAAATTTTTTTAAATTTATTTTAGACGCATATCTTAAAGAAAATTTTGTTCCAAATATAGCAAGCGTAAAATTAGTTACATCGGACGAAATATGAGAAAGTTACAACATATTTATTGAACACAACAAAATTTTAATTTTCATTCGTTGGTCCTCAAGTCAGTACGAGTTTTCCATTCCATTACTTTTACACGTTTGAAAAAGAAAGGTCGACATATCGCATATCAAAGTTAGCAAACTTATGTGTAGTATTCAGATTTTTATAATTTAAATTTTTATGAAAGACCTACGGCAAAACAAATGGAAAAATGGTGCTATGTGGTGTCTTGTGCATATTAATTTTTAATGCTATAAAATAGTTCATTGTTGACATTTTCCAATGAAATGTCGCAGTTATATAGGAATTTATGTGAAAACTATGATTTGTTTCTGACAATCATTAGAATTCCTAAGAAAGTTCCAATAAATCTAAAAAATTTGTCGATTTCAAAAGGGTGCATGCCCACCAAAAATTGTAAATTCGATTAAGTTGTTTTTCTAAAATAATCTCTGTGAAGATACCTTTTAGGCATGTATATAATAATTATTTGATCCTTGAAAGAAAAATTGTATAGAGAAAACAATTATGGTGCTTTTTTGGGCAAAAATTTTCATAAATTCAAAAGTTTTCAATTCGATTGTTATTTGGAACCGGTATCTTAAAAATACTGGACCAAGGATTTGAGAAATTTTAATATCAAAATGAGTATACCTCACTAACTATATAAGATATTTGTTTAACCAAAGACTTTTTTAGAATTTTACAAGGTATATAAGGACACAACAAAATTTTGGAATCGAGTGAGAAATAGAGAAATGTTAAGCATTGAAAAATTTTACATGACCGAAGTGCACTACTTGTGCACTTCATACCTCTGAACCTGAAAAATATGGGAAGCTCATCTTCCCAAATTAAATAAGAACACTCCTCTGATATCTCCATGTAAAATTTTATACTGTACAGACTAAAGAATTAAAATTATTGATATATTTCCAAAATATTTAATTCTGCCCCACTGGCATTTTTCTTATACTCATACTCCATACAAAATTTTTTTTATTAAAATTCAAATTCGGATGTTTACACTAAATCTATTGTAACTTTCTAAATTTTTGACCGATGATAACAATTTTACTTTTTGCACGTTGGGAACAAAATTTTATTTAAGATTTTTTTTTTGTTTGCTTTAATGGAGCATTTAAAAATGGTGAATTTTAAAAAAACGCCAAAAAATTTTTTCGAATATAAAGGCTTGTAATTCAGTGAATTTTTATCTGATCAACACACTAATAATATCAGCTGAAAGAGGAAAAACATATCTATGCAACAATGCCAAATTTGCTCAATTCAAGTAAACAATACTCAAGAGTTGTGGAAATATCTTTACAAACTGCAAAAAACTAGTTATTCGCGAATATCTCGAAAACGGTTCTTTAAAATAATAAATTAATGCCATATGCGTGTTTAGCTTAAAAACATCTAATTTTGGAGGTGGATTTTTTTTGTGAACTAGTGTTAGGGGCAACGTAAAAAAAATTTATCATAAATAACTATTATCGAACAACGTAAAATATACTCATTGGAAATAAATATATGCGGCCAACGTAAGAAAATTTTCATCAGAAATAACTATTATCGAGCAAAGTTTAAAATATTCATCAACAAGTAATAGTTAAGGGCAACATAAAAATATTCTTATTAACCATATTATTAGCCATATTCTTATTAACCATTATTCGTTAATAATAATTGTTATAACTAAATCAAAAAATTGTCATTGTATTGTAATAATAATCGTATATAAAACAGTTATGTCTCTGCTTAAATTGCCTTCAGGCAATTAGATTTACCTCCAGTTTTTGACTCAGTAATTAAATATTTCTTTAGTTAATTTTCATATAAATTTAAGTTGTAATTAAATATAACTTCTGTTTTTCAGTCGCATTTAGTTGTTCTTATTTAATTGTGGCAAAAGTATGGTAGCACCATAAAATACCACAAATTTCACAAAAAAGCAGCTGTTCAACATAAACAAAGAAAAATTCCAAAAAATGAATTTTTCTTCATTCAGGAAATAAGAATAATGAAGAGTTTCTGCAATGTTTTAAAATAATAAAAACAGATTACAAAATCACAAAAAGACAAATATAGACAAAGAAAGCCCAAATTTCTCGACAACAAAAGTTGAATTGTTAGCGGCCACAATTTTTTGTTTCCACAAGAACAAGAAGCAGTCAAAATCATAAGGTAATTTATAAAACTTAAATCGAATTTAAATGTAGAAGACTGGAGATATAAGTTATATTTAAATATGATCTATAGAAATTAATTTTCTGTTTAAATAGAAATTAAGTTTAAAAACCATTTAATTATTAAGTCAAAAACTGATGGTTAGTATTAATACTTGTCAAAAACTAAAATCTTAAGTAAAAATCCAACAGTGTAAAAACAAATTGTTATGATTTATCAAATAATACGTAGAGAAATTTGACAGTATAAACAATCAAATTTTTCATTTTACCAGGGTTGTACAAAAAATTTGCTTTATTGCAAATTATTTATGTTACGTTTTACATGGAATGTGATAGTGTAGAAATAAAATGTAATGAAAAAATTTTCTTTAAGATTTTTTGACAGTCATCATTAATTTGAAATGAAACACGAGTGTTTGCTGGATAAATATTCTTGAAACTAATTATAAAAAAAATATGTAAGCATCCGCCTCATGTGCACTCGTCGCTGTCTTATCGACGACTAAATGAAAAGAGCATTGATGCCAACTTTGGCTCTTTTTTACGATATAACAAAAAACGATATGACATACTGTATTGTCATATCGTAAGTTTTTTACGGTATCACAACGCTACGATATGACAACACCGTGTATGGCTATCTTAGTGTTGTCATATCGTAAAATACTTACTATATGACAATACAGTATGTCATATCGTTTTTTGTCATATCGTAAAAAAGAGCCAAAGTTGGCATCAATCGAAAAGAGGGTAAGAATCAGCGATGCCATATTTAGCCTTTTTTACGATATGAGAAAAAACTAGATGACATACTGTGCTGTCATATCGTATTTTTTTTCGATATGACAACACTAAGATAACCATACACCAGCGATGCCATTTTTAGCCTTTTTGACGATATGACATACTATGTTGTCATATCGTAAGTGTTTTACGATATGACAACAAAGCGATATAACAACACTGTGTATGGTTATCTTAGTGTTGACATATCGAAAAAAACTTACGATATGACAACACAGTATGCCATATCGTTTTTTGTCATAGAGTAAAAAAGGCTAAAAATGGCATCGCTTCCATACACGTTGTTGACATATCGCAGTGTTGTCATATCGTAAAAAGCTTACGATATGGCAATACAGTATGTCATATCGTAAAAAAGGCTAAAAATGGCATCGCTGGTAAGAATACGTGTGAATGCTCTCAGCACAATCGTTGCAATGAAAGGCCGACCAATGCTATAGACATAGAAGGATGGAGACCGGGTAAACTTCTTGTTAATTTTCCTTTTTACATAATAAATTTATCTAGGACCTCATTTTCGTTTTTATATTACATAATGTGATTTAAAAGTTGTCAAAAATAAGCCACTTCGTCGCAACGATGCACCAAAGTAAAATTAATTGGGTTTTCTTCAGAATTTGCACAAGTTCGAGTTACATAAAATTTTTTCCTCACTTTTTTGCCGCCTCTGAGTGCGGTTGTACTAAGACGATAATAAACGTGGCACCCTGAAGTTATATATTTGTAAAGTGAATATATTTTACACAATTACTTTATACTTTGATGCTAAGAAATTTTAAGCTTTAATTTTAAAATATCTAAACTTTTTTATTCATGCAGTTGGGGTTCACTCTACTGAAGTTTTAACACACGCAACACAACATTTTTATTTAAAAATACGACGGAAGTTACACAATGCGTTTCATAATCTTGATTTTGTTGCTCAAGTATATTTTTTATGCGTGTAAAACAATGCGTTGCAGCGAGATATACTTGTATTTGCATACAATATGAACATACATATTTATACACTTATGTACTTATTTGGAAATTCTACGATAACATCACAAGTATGTATATGTGTAAGTTACAAAATTTTTACGCAGTACGTAAAAACTGTATGCAAATTTAAGTTTATCTAGGCGCACGGTAGTGCGCTAGGCCAAGTTCCGGCCACACAGTGTGTATATTTCATAACTTTGCTCTACTTAATCATAAAATAATGAAACTTAAAATATAAGGTCTCTGTACAGAGGTAACCTCAAAGGTGAAATCTGCCGTAAAAGCTTCCCGAGATATTAAGTTGTAAAAAGTGCATATTTTAGTACATATTCACTGACTCACTCACTGACTCATCAATATTATTGGGCACTTCCACTATAGCTAGAGAACTGAAATTTGGTATGCAGGTAGGTCTTGGTGAGCAATTAACCAGAAAAATATGAAATAAGCACTTTTCCCCTGGGGGCTAGGATGCTCCTTGTTTGTATGGGGCACTCCAACTATAGGTCGAAAGCTGAAATTTGGTACACAGGTAGACCCTGCAGTGCGATTCTCTATTCAATTTTAATAATAGTAGTCATTGTTAAAAATTTTTACAAGCAAATTGTGGATTTTGCTACTCTGTAACATTTTTAACAATATTTGCTCTTGTTTAACTAACAACAATAATTTTTCTGTTAAAGAATAGACAACGAGTCAGCTGTTCAGCCGTAGCACGTACTTTAGCCAACAATTAACGTTAATTTTCAACAAAAATACACAAATATATAAAACATTTGCGTTTAAATAACAATATTTGTATTACTTAAACATTTAATATAACAATTATTTCACACAAATAACGAAATTAATGAAAAAAATGTCTGTCCACTCTTTGGCAATTACAAATTCATTTGTTTTTGTTTATTCCTCTCTGGGCTTTTCCTTTATTTTAACAGAGATGCCACATGATGTCATATTTAAACAATATTGTTAACAAGAAGTCACAGAATCGTTAGTGCAAACAACTTAAGTTGACAACAGAACAACTGTTGTTATTGTTAAAAGTTACAGAATCTCACTACTGATGAGCAATTAACGAAAAAAAATTTAAGGCGGGCCATTATCATCTGGTGGGGAATATGGTGACAATTCTTTGTATGGGGCATTTCCAGTATAGCTAGAAAGCTGAAATTTTGTTCACAGGTAGGTCCTGATCAGCAATTAACGAAAAAAAATTCAAAACGGGTACTTTTCATCTGGGGAGACTAGGCTGCCCATTATTTGTAAAGGGGACTTCCAGTATAGCTAGAAAGCTGAAATTTAGTACACAGTTAGTTTCCGATGAGAAATTAGTTAGACAAATCTGAAACGGACCCTTTCTTCTGGCGGACTATGGTACCCGTTCTTTGTATGGGGCATATCTAGTGCAACTAGAAAGCTGAATTTGGAACGATTTTCCGTCATCCCACGTCAAATTTGGTTTGTAAATAGACCGGTTTCGGCTATGTGCCATCTTCAGTGTTCTATTGAGTACTAAATCGTATTTCTGACCGTTGTTTCTTTTATAATTCTTTGTATACCTCACTTCCTTCCTTGATCCCTTTGTATTCTGCTGCCTATTTCTTTCTCTCGCTCTTTCTCTGTATCTCGCCTCTATATACTTTTGTGTGTCTCTACCTGCTACCTGTTTCTCTTACTTTCGTCTTACTATTATGTTTGTGTTTAATATTTTGATTATAGTCTGCTCTATTAGTAATCAGCTGTTTTATCCCTACATAGGTAATAATCCGTAATTGTACGTTTCTGGGTAATCCTTTTGTCTTGTTCATTTTCTACTAAGTTGCCTGGACTATTGTTTTCTATTGTGTAAATATATTTTAACGGTTCAAATATTACGACTAAAGCAGTATTTATTTGTTCATTTAGTATTCTTCCATCAAATATTTTTTGCTTGTATATTTCCATGTTCTCTAATACGTTTAGTCGCCGTCCTTCATGTTCTGAATGTAATAGTTTAACTGTTTTTCTAATATGTCCTGGTGTACAAAGCAATGGACAACAGAAAAATGATTTAGTATTCAATAGAACACTCAAGATGGCACATAGACGAAACCGGTCTGTTTACAAACCAAATTTGACCATCCCACGTCAAATTTGGTTTGTAAACAGACGGAAAATCGTTCCAAATTTAAAAAAAACCCCGTCGGAAGAATAACACAACACTCAGAAAGCTGAACGGTCACTTTTTATATGAGGAGGCTAGGGCGCCCCTTATTTGTATTGGACACTTCCACAAAGCTGAAATTTGTTACAAAGATAGGTCTTGATGGGAAAGTACTGAGAAAAATGGGAAAACGGAAATTTGTTATCTAGGGCTTATTGTATTGAACACTTGTTGTATCAAATAAGAGCTTAGGAAAAAGAACTGAGATCCGTACAAAAACTTAAATGTGAAAATAAGGCCAAGTTCCTATTCAAAAATTTCGGCCGTAAAAACTACTGAGATCAAAATAAGGACCAAGTTCTTGATAGGTACAACACCATCTCTTTTCTAGGCAACCTGTTCGCTTGACAATATTTTTTTTGCCTTTCTAATATGGGAAAGAATAATGGGAAAAATGTTGCCAAGCTAGCAGGTTGCCTAGCAATGAGATAGTATTGTACCTACAAGAACTTGGTAATTATTTTGATCTGAGTACTTTTTACGGCCGAAAATTTTGAATAGGAACATGGCCTTACTTTCACATTTATGTTTTTGTGCGGATATGAGT